>QLPG01010475.1:472-15646 GCA_003314385.1 Gomphus sp. MG54 | reverse complement strand
TTCTTCACACCAAAGTTTTGTCACAGCTCTTGGGTTACCAGCTTACGGTTCCAAAACATGCTCTGTGTGTCAGTTATCAGTCTTATTAGACCTTCCCTGCCATCAATGCGATCATGGACAATGGTAACAGTGAACTGCTTTTGGCAAGTGAGGTATAAGACAGAGAGGAGATTGTTACGCAATGCAGGAACATGGAGCACTTGAGTAAACTCTAAAGTGCACCTCCGAACACCATCTACCACCAGTGCAAATTGGACAGTGCCAACTCCAGTAGAATAGATGACTTGGTGGTCTGCAAGTTGAATGGGAATGACAAGTGGATGAAAATTACATATCCAGTGTCGATGAGGAGTCATATGAGATGTAGCACCGGTGTCTGCAATCCAATCAAACTCAGCATTGAGCTGAAGTGGTGTGGAAGAGAGTGCAAAGGCAGAAAATGATGCAGCACTTGGATTTCCATCAAAATCAACATCAGGGATCAAAATTGGAGCAGATAAGGTAGTATTGGTGTGTACAATGATGTTAGATGGTGCAGATTTCTTCTGAGAGTGATTTTGACACTGAGAATTTGAGTTTGCAGGTAGAAAATGATGACAGATGTCCTGGGAATGTCCTTGGTGTGTGCAGAGTGCACAAAACTTCAATTTGGGTGTAATAGAGGTAGTAGATAAAGCAGGGAGCTGTATAGGTGAAGGAGCAATGGTAAAAGGCTCCTGGAGATGTACAAACTCGAGTTTTGACCATATTCTGACTGGATCCTCAGCAATACCCTCAAAATGAACCCTCTGATCAAGCTGAACACCTAAGAAGATATCTCCAGCTGCCATAGATGCCTCCTCATCCCAAATGGCTGCCTTGAAGCATTAACAGGCCTGACCCTCCTTCCAATGACAATCTGCCATACTCTCTTGCTCTGCAACACAGCTCTCATCTCTCCTCTCCACTGGGAATAGTTGGTGTTGTTGAGGAGGGTGATATGAAAGCAGGAAGAGGCCAATCAAAATCTCATCTCTATTAGCCATTGTATGTAAGTACAATGTTACTATCATTTCTTATTTTTTTGGAGCCATCTTATCATATATAACCTCGATCAGATCCTTCATATCGGCAATAGTGGCATTTAAAGTCTTGAGCATGGTGAAACATGTACACATGGCAGTTTGTAGTGCATTGAATTTTGAAATGGCACTGCTCTGGTAAGTTTTGTTCTTCAGTCATTCCTAGGCTTTAACTACTGTGGTTAGGTGTTCAGGGGTTAAAACTATCAGCTATCTCAGTCTCTTGGAAAAGAGCTCATATTAGAAGTAGCTAGCTATCTGAAATACTATCTAAAAGAATAGTTAACAATTGCATGAAATATGTGAATAAACTTGAACTCATACCTCAGTCTCTTAGAAAAGAGCTGAGGTTACAGAGTCACACAACTGCAAAATATAATGGCAAATTCAAACTCTTACTAAAGGCAGATATCAGGGATGATGATGAATAGAACCAATACATTGCCAGGGATAAGGAGATGTTTGGGCTGAATGTCAAATCCTTAACATGGCTGGGAGCCTGAGTCACCATTGGGTTGTACACACAAGGTGAAAGTTAATATTTTGTCACTGGTGCACACAGAGTGGTTATTATGTGACACTATTGAGAGTAGCCAAAACCCAAATGTACTTAAAGTTTTGGATTATTTGAAGGATCTATGAAGTAGATGGGTTTCATGACAGCAGAACTTGAACCATGTCTAGTTTCTCTTGCTATGGCCATACTGCCTCCAACATTATATCTATAGAACATGGTACATTGCAAGATAACAGAGTAATTAATTGAATGACATCCTTATCCTAAAGCAAAGCATTCCCTTAAGTTAAGACTGTAGTGATGCATTATAACCTTCACTTCTTCAAGGCCTCAGCGTAGACATCGCATGCTCATCGGATGGCATCTGGCTTTGTGCCACCTTAAGATGGCAAATAACGCCCATAACAGCATCAGCACAGCTGGGATTATTGTGGGGCACTCATTCATGGATATAAACGTACTGACTTTTGGGCTTGAAATGTTTTGGCACAGGCAAATTACGCTAATGAGCTTGGCAAAAAGCACCCATAACAAAATAGGCATAAACGTAATTTGCTTCCTGCTGGTGAAGGTGGCTGTGCCAAAACATTTCAAGCCCATAAGTCAGTAAGTTTATTGCCATCCATGAATGGGTGGGGGTGCCGCCTGCTCAACGACATCTGCACTTTCATAGTACACAACAAACCCTGGGCGATGAACAGCAGAGTGCAATTCATTGGGTTTAACGATTACAGCGTTAATATATCCTGTGACGTGTTTGTTCAGCTCATGAACAATAGCAGCAGTGATGCGAGGCGAAGCCAGAGCGATGGCATCAATCACCACGTGTCTATCACCTATACAAGGGTGCAGTCGTGCTGTATTAGTTACGTCGGACAGACTTAACTGGACATTAACCTTCAAGTGTAAGGATAATGAAAACAGTAACTTTGTATTCTATGTGCACCGAAGTGTAGAAATATCTGTAGGGAAAAGTGCTCAATCCTCACTCACTTCCTCCAGGTTCTTGTTAGTCTGCAAAGTATTAATTCAGACATTGCTAAACCGCAAGAAGAGGAAACAACTTGCGTGGGAATTAAAGAAAAGGGAATTCATGCCCCATGGAAAGGGTTTCCCTCGTTTATGCAAGTAATCATATTCTGGTGTTGCAGGCAGCTCACCCCCGTTCTCAGCTTTGATATGTTCAACGTGAGCGGTGTGCTCTGCTTCCACGCTTCGTACCCAGGCAGTGCAAACTATCGCTGTCATGAAGTGAATTTTGAGATAATGATGGAAGTTGAACAAGGCGCACTAGCAGGTACACAGACGTAGAAACTACCCCTCCGGTTGAAATTCTGATTAGAAAACAGAATTATCATCTTACCTGATTTTTCGCCAGAGGTCTGTCGAGTCTATGCGTACAACAAATGAGATGCAGATTGTGTGCACATCCATGAGAGTACGTACGAGCGGCATGATCCTTGACTGCTTGCCTCTCAGCGAAGTAGCTGTTGTTTACTGCAGTTGCAAACCTGTAGAACATGGCAAATGAGATGAATAATTACCCCGGATTGATTTGTGTACCGTCGAGATGATATGCGCCCCGCGCGACTGGCAAGAGTAAAGTTGAATAGTGACATTGTTCTCAAAGACGCTTATGAAATGTGAACTCCGCTTGTACTCGCGTCCATCGCGTCTCCAGTACGCGTCAGCTTCACGATCATGACTATGCTTCAATCATCGGCAGCAGGTGTTCTTGCCCTACTATCAGAACCTGAGCCTGTTCTCAGGCAATATGCTCTCAATGCCCTCTTACCTTTAGTTCCACAATTTTGGGCCGAAATTTCAGAGCACATTGCTGCAATGTCTGTCAATTCACTTCCGTGTCAATTGAACCATCTCTGATACTGAAGTGGCTTAGAGAGACCCTCTACGAGAGTGATGAATCACCAAAGGGGTCTCGGGATGCTGCAGCTTTACTTGCCAGCAAAGTTTATTATTACCTTGGAGAATACGATGAGGCCTTGTCTTTTGCACTTGGAGCCGGACCTGCCTTTGAAGCTGAGAGCAGAGCTCAAGGGTCGGAAGAATATATAGAAACAGTAGTATGTGAGTACTTGTAATCTCTTTGGCCATCATGTTTCTCAATCATACCTTATTAGCCAAGGCGATTGACCGCTACATCGAGTCTCGTTCGGTGGAGAGTTTATCAGAGAAAATTGACCCGCGATTACAAGTTATCATCGAAGGCATTTTCATGCGGTGTATAGAGGATGGGGAGCACAAACAGGTTCGTGTATCATAGCATGTATGTGCAGCTCACAATTGAATCTTGTTTAGGCTCTCGGTATTGCCTTGGAGTCGCATCGTTTAGACATCGTCAAGCATATTTTCTCTTTATCATCCGACACAGATCTCATTACCTACGTCATGGAGGCCGTGCTCGATACCGGCTTTAAACTCTCATACCGTGATGAAGTCCTCCACTTTCTACTTCCTCTCTTTCCCCCTCCGTCCTCCCACTCCCCACACATATACGCACTCACCCGGCTGCTTGTTACGTTAGCGGATGCCTCGCTCACCGTCCCACTGTTCAAATCGCTCGTTCCAAATGAGAAGCTTCTCGCCTACCAGTTCGCGTTTGACTTTGTTGAAGGTGGATCGCAAGAATTTTTGGAGGCTGTCCGCAATGAACTTCCTTTTGGTGCTGAAGGGGTATGGATGATAACCTTATAGTTTGTTGATATAATAACGTTGGTCCTTCACAGATAGAGAGAGATGTTTATGACCGTCTTCGTCAAATCTTGACCGGAGAGGAGTCCATCAAGTTATACCTGGATTTCTTGAAACGCAATAACAAGGTTGACATGTTGATACTAAAGGCCACAAAAGTATAATGGTTTTATCTCATAATCAACAACAACTTAACCTTTCATTCAGGACTCTCTAGAATCCCGTTCATCTGTTTATCACACAGCTTTGACACTTCAGAATGCCTACATGCACTCTGGTACTGCCTCTGACCTCTTCCTTCGTGAAAATCTCGAATGGCTCGGTCGTGCATCAAATTGGTCAAAGTTCAGTGCCACCGCTGCACTTGGCGTTATCCATAAGGGTCACTTTGAGCAGAGTATGGTGCTGCTCGGGCCTTACCTCCCTGGTGCAGATCCTAGCCCAACCAGCAGCGTTTACTCTGAAGGAGGCTCACTGTATGCCCTTGGCATCATTAATGCGGGAATGGGGAGTGCACGAGGAGTTGAAAGTTATTTGAGGGAGAAGTTGAAAGCTTCAAACAACGAAGTCGTGCAGCATGGAGCAAGTCTTGGCCTGGGTGTCGCAGGAATGGCTGGCCAAAGCCAAGGCTAGTTGATGTCGATTATCCACCATGTTTGATGACAACTTACTACCATATCTAACAGATGCGTATGATGATCTCAAGGCGACGCTCTTTTCCGACTCTGCTGTGGCTGGTGAGGCCGCTGGCTATGCCATGGGCCTGATTAAATTAGGGTCGGCCTCCGAAGAATCTGCTGAGGAGATGCTTGTATACGCCCATGAGACGCAACACGAAAAAATCATTCGTGGTTTAGCTATCGGCGTGGCTTTAATTTATTACGGTAAACAAGAGCAGTCGGATGCCAGAGTAAGTACGTTACTGGCAGAAAAGGTGCACATTATTTCATCTACTATTGGTGGGTCATATTTATGGTTCCATATATAGGATCCCATCCTTCGTTATGGTGGTGTTTACACCCTTGCCCTTGCCTATGCTGGTACATCAAACAACGACGCCATCCGTAAACTCTTACACGTCGCTGTGTCCGACACATCTGACGACGTAAGACGGGCAGCTGTAACTGCATTGGCGTTTCTTCTATTCAAGAACCCCAGCCAAGTACCGCGGATTGTGCAACTGCTGAGCGAAAGTTACAATCCTCATGTTCGATGCGGCGCCACACTTGCTCTGGGTATTGCATGTGCGGGCACAGGACTACAGGTACGTGTCTTTTACGCTGAATATAAACCTCATTTTTATGATCGGGCTAGGATGCCGTCGAAATTCTCGAACCGATGGCAAAAGATCCTGTAGATTTCGTGCGACAAGGCGCATTCATTGCCCTCGGCATGATCCTGGTTCAGCAGTCCGAGGCCTCTTCGCCGTCCATGAGCTCCACGCGGTCGCTATACACCAAAACCGTGGCCGATAAGCATGAAGATCCTATGGCGCGGTTCGGTGCAGCTTTGGGCCAAGGCTTCATTGATGCTGGTGGAAGGAATGTAACGATCAGTCTGCAAAGTCGTGCGGGCAGTCGTAATATGAGTGCCATCGTGGGAATGGTATTGTTTTGTCAATTTTGGTATTGGTATCCATTGGCACATTGTGCTTGTCTTGCCTTCGAACCAACCGGAATCATCGGTTTGAATGGTGACCTAAAGGTTAACTTTAACCAAAATGATGTTTGCTCCGCAATGGTTGACTTTGATTGGATTATAGCCTCCAAATTTTGACTTTGTATCAAATGCTCGGCCAAGTCTGTATGCATATCCACCGTCGACGAAACCTCCCACAAAAGAAACTGTAGAAAAGGTTGCAACTGCAGTGCTCTCTACTACTGCTAAGGTGAAGGCAAGGGAGAAGACCAAAGAAAAAGAAAAAGCTGCTATTGAGGGTGAGGCCATGGAAATGGTAAGTTGACTTGCATTATTATCAGATTGATCCCCTCATTTTCTTTAACAGGATGAAAAGCCTGAAATCAAACAAGGCGGGACCTATGACCTCGCAATGAAAGTAGATGAACCTGCCGCTTCAGCACCTATTCCCGCTCCTTCTGCTGGTAAGCCAGGTGATATCTCCCCCATTTCTGGATCTATGTCAGGTCTTCCAGAACCGGGCACGTCGGCAGTGCCCCCTCCAGCCTCCGCATCTGTGAAGCGACGCCAAGCAGCAGAACCCGCTTCAGAGATTTTACCTAATTTTTCACGAGTTACTCCATCACAGCTCGCGCATATCACTTTCCCGGCTGATGGACGTTACCAGCCAGTACGACCAGTAGCCACTGCGCCAGTTACCCATTCGTCTAAAGCTGGTCGAATGTCGAGTGGGAAACCTGTGACGTCAGCTTCTGACAGATACGCAGGAGGTGGAGGAATTCTGCTGTTGACAGACCGGAGACCACATGAAGCTGTCGAACTCGTGGACTTCAATGCGGAGGAGCGGGCGTTACCGACTGGCCAAACACAGACAACCGCAAATAATGCGGAGCCTGAGCGCTCAGGGGCACTTATTGATAACAATGCTCCTGAGGCAGAACCTCCTCAACCATTTGAGGTGAGTGTTGATGCTACTTGTCCCATGTATTACTCCTGATGGTTTGAATTTTTTATAGTACCCATTTGACAACGACATGTAGATCTACTGTCAATGAATACGATAATACCTTATTAACACTATGTCACCTATGTAAGTCTTCAGCAGGCTACTAAATGCAGCCACTGTCGACAAAATTCGGTGTCTCTCCCAATATCCATTTCAACAGGAGACCATTGAAATATTACCTCAATAGCGAATTCTACATTAGTCCTGCACAAAGCCTTTACACTGGCGGAAAGCGCGATTTCTTCTGGGATACTTCATCATGAAATTACTCAAATGAAAACATGAGAATATTTGCCGAACGTGAAAAAATCTATCCTAATATTGATATATACGTAACCAGCTGAAACATAGTGACTTATCTGCTGTCCAAGTATTTGAAACGTCTCTACCGTTACTGTGCATTGCACGGTCCTTGGCATCCACATTCCTGTGAAGCAAATGGCAACGTATTCAGGATGAAGAAGAGAATCTGAAGACGATATCTGCTATTGAGCGGTCTCTAATTCCCCTCTGACAGTATGCAGGACAAGAGGTGGAGGAAAGCATGAGGTAAAGGATTATCTGTGAGGATATAGCAATAATTGCAAACCCATACCGTCTTGCGCCTGATCACTCTCTGCAAATTTTCTGACTTTTGAATATGAGATCATTCCACTCACGTGTCTGGGTAATTTCAACGGGTTGGTGATGGACTAGTGCGAGGAGTAGTCAACAGAGACGACCTTGGACGCGAGTGCTTTCAGCTCTGGTTGGTCTTTCTGAAGAACATAATACATCACATCGAATGAGGAATGAGTGGAGTTAATCCATTGATGTTTCATTTGGGTTTGGACAGCAGCCAGCAGGCATTATAGAGCATCTCAAGGCCGGGTAATAATTGTGCCAGACTTGTATTTATTTGTTTATGAGTTGGTATATAGTTATTCTTTCACAATTTATTGGAATCATACACTACTTAATTGTAGCTATTGATTGCACATTTTTCCCAGATTTTTTAGTTTTTTTTGGGGGGTGTGGCCAAAAATTTTGACATGTCCAAAATAAAAATAATTTTGGAGAAAAATTGGCTTGTACCATTGACTTTATTTTGATATTAGATACTTCTTTTAATGGTCTATTATCAATTTCAATGAGCCAATTTCACTAGAAAATTGGGTCAAAAATTTTGGTTGAGTTTGCTTGTCCCATACTGTACAGATGCTGGAGCAGAAACCTGATTTCCTCTCATCCTACTTTGGAAAGAATAGGGATTAGACTTGTGTGTAGACTTGGTGTTGGAACTGAGATATGTAAGCACCGAATGCTGTAAGGAATGAAGGTCCCGGTCATGTTCAACCGGGACCGTATATATATTGAATGACTAGAAAGCAGCTCCTCAGTGAACTGCCCGTTCACTGAGGTGCATATTCCCTTTGCACGCCTAGATACAAAGATGCTAATTGTATTGCAGTTCTTCTGTATCTAGGTATAGTAGTAATACATATCAGTGAACTGCCCCCGTTCACTGAGTTCTTCTGTATCTAGCTACTGCACATAACCACTACAGGTTATGGGCCCCGCAGAGCCCACTATGTCAACCCCCACCTCCAAGTCATTTGTCGTCCCAAAGCTGGCCAGGGATGGCACGAACTGGGTTACCTGGAAAAGTCAGACATTAGCCATCTTGTCTGTGACTTGTGGTGCCAAACGTCACCTGGACAGGACCACGAGAATTCCCCCTCCAATCCCCACTTATCCCAAGGGCCATAAGCTAACAGTGAAGGAGGAGGAGGACCTGGACGACATGGAAAGACGCTGGGACGATCACAATCAGCGGGAGGCCACAATTATGGCCCAAATATTTACCACAGTTCCCAACAGCCTCCTCATTGAAATCCGCAACCTCCCTACAGCCAAGGACATATGGGACACCATATGCTCAAAACACGAAATGAAAACACTTACTGTCAAGGTTGATATGTGGTGCCAGATGTATGAGATGAAGTGCAAGGACAAGTCAAACGTCCATATGCACCTGGAGGTGATTATGAGGATGCAGGAGCAGCTCACTGGGATGAACGCAGGACTCACCGACGACGACCTCGTTACCATCATCCTTGGGTTGCTCCCCAAGTTGTACTACTCATCAACACGATTATGATGTCAGCGGCACATGCGAAGGCAAAGCTGGAGCCAGATCAGGTGATCAGTACGTTAATCGATAAATTCAAATGACTCACCATCGAGGAACGCCAACTGAAAGCGAGTGAGAATGCTCTCACTGCAGTAAAAGGGCATGGAAAGTCACAAGCACGTAAGGGCACCTCTAATACCACGAAAACTGAAATAGAGTGTTGGAATTGTAGGAAAAAGGGACATAAGAGAGTGAACTGCCACTTTAAAGCTAAAAAGAAAGACAAAAAAGACGAAGACACGAAGGGAACCAGTTCAGCAAATGTGGTAGCAGAAGGCAAAGATTTTGCCTTCACAACAATGTTCGCTGAGACCATGCTTGCACTGGGAATGAGTGCATTGATGGGATGGGAAGTTGATATCTATGACTTGGGCACATCAGGGCATATGTTGCCAGACAGGCACAGGTTCATTACCTTTAAGGAGATCATGCCACATGCAATCAATGCTGCAGACAAGACTGTATTCCAAGCTACTGGAATAGGGAATATGAGAATTGGTATTCCCAACAGAAAAACAACAATGCACGTTACATTGAAGGATGTGCTGTACTGCCTGGACCTGGTGTTCACGCTCATATTGTTGACGCATTGTGACACTGCCGGTTACTTGGTCATGTTGAAGGACTGAAAGTGTTTGATTCGAGACATGAAGGGGGCCTTGCTGGGGCAAGTCCCACTCTCAAATGGGCTCTACAAGGTAGAGCATAAGTCTGTGGCAGCACTGGCAAACATAGTGCGAAAAAAACTCATCACGGATGAGCTGTATCAGCATATGGGCCATATATCCCCATAGACCACCCAGAAGCTTGTCCAGAATGGTATTATAACCAGCCTCGACCTTGATATGTTGAGCGAGTCAAGCTTTTGCAAGGCATGCGCAAAAGCAAAGCCTATGCACAAGCCTGTCCCGCAGGTGAATAGGTCCACTCAGATATCTGGGTGCCAGCAAACCCCCAGAGCTACGATGGAAAGGAGTACTTTGTTAGCTTCACTGATGACCACAACAGGTGGACTTATCTCATTCCAATGGCAAAGAAAGGGGAGGCTTTTGACTGCTATAAGCAGTATGAGGCATGGGTCAAAACCCAGTATGGCGCAAAGTTGAAGTGCCTGCAAACCGACTGCAGGGGTGAATATCTCTCCCAGGAGTTCACAGCATACCTTAAATCAAAAGGAACCATATGGAGTCTTATCATACATGACACGCCACAGGAAAATGGTGTGTCGGAGTGCCTGAATAGAATGCTATTGGAACACACACAGGCTATACTTCTGATGGCTGGCCTACCAAAGTTCCTGTAGACCGAGTCAGTCCAACATACAGTATGGCTCAAAAACAGAACCTCTACGTGTGCGCTCAATGGCAAAATGCCATATGAGCTTGTACATGGCACAAAGCCTGACCTAACCAACCTGCCTGAATGGGGCATAAAGGTATTTGTGCTGAAGGAGCATGCTGGCAACCTTGACTCCAAGGCAGATGAGGGGAGATGGATGGGGTACAGTGACGAGAGTAAGGGCCATAGAATTTACTGGCCTGGAAAACATCACGTCACCATCAAATGCAATGTGACATTCAATGTGCCAGTCCTGGTCATGCCCGCTGATACACCAACTACTGAGGGGGGGTCTATCACCCACGGCAGTAGAAGCATCGGCAGCACCCCTTACGGCCATGGCAATGGCAACGGGGGTGTCGGTGGTGGCACCCATCATGGCCAAGGACCACCCCTACTACCACCAGACCCACCAGGTCACATGTGCATCGACCTGCTCAATGGTTTTGAGGATGCGGACGTGGATACAGATCCACTTGGCAGGGGTCACCACATGCGGAAGCTATCCACATACATGCACCGGATTGCCGATGGCACTGGCACTAGCACCAGCCATGTGAATGCCCCCCATATACCCTAAGGGGCTGCCTGCCCCCACCGGGAATGTTGCCCTAGCAGTCCTAGAGGAGGTAGATGTAAGGGCAACCCTCCTTTGGAACTGATCTCGACTACCGGAGGCTGGAACCAGCAGGACACCACCCAGCCCTGGACGTCCTCCTAGGCCTGACTATGGGACTCGAACCCAGAGCCTACCCACAGGCTTCTCAGAGCTAAGCAGGGGAAATCCGAAGTTCAATTATAGCTACTACCTAAGTACATGTAGGGCTCTCACCTAAGCAGGGGAAATCCAAAGAGGAAAGTCTAAGGATCTCCGCTGCTGGTGAACCTCTTTTATACCCTTTATGTAAGTGGTCTGTGCACTAGCTTATAAATCAACACAGGCGCCTATCCCTAGTTCCAGCCATCATACGAAGATCACTCCTCAGTGGTCCCTCGGACCTGGGTCTCCTGGCCTCGGAGTTGGGGGGAGTCCGAGATAGGACCTTGGAGTTGGGAGGAGTCCGAGATAGGACCTTGGAGTTGGGAGGAGTCCAAGATAGGACCTTGGAGTTGGGAGGAGTCTGAGATAGGACCTTGGACTTGTCGTCAGGACTCGGAAGGGATCATCCTCTGACATTGGTGGTCTTTCAGACCTTGATCTCTCATCCTTGGAGTTTAGGTAGAGTCCAAGATAGGACCTCAGACTTGTCGTCAGGACTCGGAGAGGGTCATCCCCTGACAGTAGAGGAGGTCAGCACAGCAAATGAACAAGCAACACACCGCTTGCTAGAACACACAATGGCGGCGGCTACCCAGAGCATGGGAGATGACCCAGTTAGCCTGGATGATGCACGTTCATGCAAAGACTGGCCGGTGTAGGATGTGTCCATCAAGCGGGAGCTGGACCAGCATGCAACGCTGCACACATGGGATCTTGTAGAACTCCTGGATGGTGCCAATATCATTGGCAGCAGGCTCAA
Organism: Gomphus sp. MG54; assembly: GCA_003314385.1. Classification (NCBI taxonomy): domain Eukaryota; kingdom Fungi; phylum Basidiomycota; class Agaricomycetes; order Gomphales; family Gomphaceae; genus Gomphus; species Gomphus sp. MG54. The sequence goes on along the minus strand of QLPG01010475.1, from coordinate 3,681 downwards.
TTTCCGCTACAAACACGATGTGAACGGTAATGTTGTAGTCCACAAGACCAGGCTCGTTACACAAGGCTTTTCCCAAAAAGAAGTGATAGACTACAATGAGACATTCTCTCCCACCACCAAACTTTCTGCCATCTGTATCATTGCTACCATAGCAGTCAGGAACGACTAGGAACTCAAGCAGACCGATATCAATGGTGCATAACTCAATGCCCCGATTACCAAGATGGTCTACATGCACCAGGCCAAAGGCTATGAAGCTCCTGGACAGGAACGTCACATTTGCCACCTCAACCGTGCAATCTATGGCCTTAAACAGTCGGGAAGGGAATGGTACAATATGCTGTGTGGCATTATGTACCAGTTCAGATTTACGCATTGCAAAGTTGAACACGCCGTATTCCACAGATATGCTGGCCAGGATGCTCTCATCATTGCCATAGATGTCAATGACCTCACTATGGCTGGCAACTCAAAAGTCGTGATCTTTGCATTCAAGGATGAATTGCGCACCGTCCTTAAAATCAAGGATCTTGGGGATTTGAGCTGGCTATTGGGAATAGAGGTGAAGTGGAACCGTGAGATGTGCACAATCTCATTCTCTCAATGTGTGTATATCAAGAAAATACTCAAGAGATTTAATTTACAGGATGCTAACCCACTCAGCACACCACTTGACCCCCACCACAAACTGTCACTATCCCAATCCCCTTCCACCCCTCACCAGTTTGATGAGATGTGAAACATGCCCTATAGAGAGGCTATCGGATCCCTCATGTATGCAGTGCTAGGCACGTGCCCAGACATTGCTTTTGCCGTCTCTTTCCTGGTGCAATTCATGCAAAACCTAGGGAGAGCGCACTGGGAAGCAGTTAAGAGAGTTTTTCGCTACCTTAAGGGAAAAAAAGATACCTGTCTTGTCATTGGAGGAACATGGAAGGGACTCGAAGTGTTCTCGGATGCAGACTGGGCCTCACAGGAATATAGACACTCAGTGTCCAGATACATGTTCACGATCAACAGAGGAGCCGTCTCCTGGACCTCAAAAAAGCAACCTATTGTTGTGCTATCAACTACCGAAGCTGAGTATATTGCTGCAACTCACGCTGCAAAGGAAGCACTCTGGATCCAAATGTTCATCATGGAAATTGCTCGACCACTCAGAAAACCTGTCACCATCCACCTTGACAATGTCTCCACCATCTCTATTACCAAGAACGATGAGTACCATCCCTGGATGAAACACATAGACATCTGCTACCATTTTATATGCCAAGCTGTACATGAGAAACTGATTCACATTGACTACGTAACGATGGACGAAATGGCGGTGGATATGTTTATGAAGGCCCTCCCTCGACACAAAGTGCTATACCTGAACATGATAGTCGGGATGCGTTCTGCTTAAGGGGGGGTGTTGGAACTGAGATATGTAAGCACTGAATGCTGTAAGGAATGGAGGTCCTGGTCATGTTCGACCAGGACTGTATATATATTGAATGACTAGAAAGCAGCTCCTCAGTGAACTGCCCGTTCACTGAGGTGTGTATTCCCTTTACACATCTAGATACAAAGATGCTAATTGTGTTGCAGTTCTTCTGTATCTAGGTATAGTATTAATACATATCAGTGAACCGCCCATTCACTAAGTTCTTCTGTATCTAGCTACTGGGCATAATTGTCAGGAACTATACGCCAGCATGCTCGACTATTCATTTCAGCCCACTCAGCCCAACTCTGCTCTCACTTGCTATTCAACAATACACCCTCAGCCCATGGACTATATGCACCTTGTGTATCCGTCTTGGCATCACATGCTCCTGTCAATTCAATCCACTCATTTATGTCACACTCCATATGCTCGCTATTCCATTCCATCTTCATTTACGTTTGATATCCTTTCATTCATGTTCTGTTCCATTTTCATTCATTTGCAATTCCGCTCAGTCTCTTATGTCCAATCTGCTATTACGTTCCTTAGGGTAACTCTGTTGGGAATTGGAGTGACACATCACTCCACAATGTCACGGAGGAGATCATTATTTGGGATGTAGTATTTCTGTTCTTGCTTTTCATAATCCTCAGCTTTCTCATTCTATTATAGGAATCTATTCGACTCCTAGTAGATTAGAAAGTAGTATAAAAGATCTTGTACTCATAATTCAGTCTTCAGTCAGAAAATCAACCTTGATTTTAACTAAGGTTCCTCTGTTCATTTCTGTCTGTCTCGCCTTTATGAAATTGGGGACCTCCTCACCATCAAAAAACCCAGGACAAAATGCATGCCGAGACCGACACTGTCGAGCAGGGAAATGACGGAAGACAACTTATTAGTGGACGTGATCTGTCACCAACCCAAAGTGTGGGGCGCGATTCGCAGAACCCTAGGGAGACTACAGATGGTGTAGATGCAAGGATGGGGAAGCGGGTCGCAGGTGAGTGGTAGCACGATCTTCCCTCCTCATTACTAACAGATTCTTTTATAGCAGAAGAGTAAGTCGACCCGGGGCAAAGTCTGCCCAGTAGACCCAGGAGAGGGTGCAGAAGCAACCCAACCAGGGAGTGGGGAAGCTGTTGTGGAGGGGGAACCCCCAAGGAGGAGGCCAAAGTGGGCCTGTACCGAGAAGCCGAGCAGAAGAGTTACCACGGAGGTACCGCTGGCTGGGGTGTCAGGGCGGAAGCGGACGAGGAAGATGGGGGGGATGGATGGAATGGACAGACTGGGACAGATAGAGGGGAGGTTGCATCGGATGGAGGGCGCAATGCAGCTCCTTCTCGAGAGGGAACCTGATTTATCGGGAAACCCACAACTGAAGGAGTTGAGGGATATTTTGTGGGATGAGGAGAGGAAGGAAGAGCAGGGGAGGAAGGAAGAGGAGGAGAGGAATGAGGATGAATATGTGGAAATAGATTAGAGGAAAAAAATGTATAAATTTTTTTTAAAGGTAGAAAAGTGAAAGAAATCAAGGAAAAACACAACGAGTCGGAGGTGCCGAGGTGTTTGGCAGCTCAGCTGTGTTATATTGGTGGGAGAAGAGGGTGACGGATGGACTGGGAGGGATGTTTGTAGAGGGATTAGAGGTTAATTGTGGAATGAGGGGATATTTTTTGGGAGTAAGAGTGGTCGTAGGGTTGTGAGCGGAGTATCGGGATCATATAGGGGAGTGGCTGAGTGGATGGAGAAAGGATTGGGGGAGAGGGAGGATGGGATA
>QLPG01010474.1:0-10769 GCA_003314385.1 Gomphus sp. MG54 | reverse complement strand
ATTAATTATTTTTGTTATTTATTTATTTTTGTTTCGTATATTTAATTATTTAATTATTTCTTGGTAATAAATATTTTATTCTCACCGACACGGCCTACGGATCTATCCGCCAGCACGCTCGTGACCGCCGTCGCAGCGCACTTTGCGAGAGGGCATGCCGCGTCGGTGCCCCGCCGGCTGCACACCGGCATTGTTCGCAAACGCGGCGCACGATGCTGCACGAGTCGGCACCGGCGACACCTGTCTGCTATCAGCCACCATGCTGCTCCCCAGTGGCCACCGTGCCGATCACCCGCTGGACAGACACACGTCCGCGCGAGGCCACAATACGTACAGATAGCAATAAAATATATCAGCCTCGTATCGTCGTCCCCGCCGTGTGCATGTGTGCCAGCCTTGCCGGGGAGGCCCGAGTCGGTGGCGATTTACGTGAGCATGACTCATCATACGCGGAGGGCCGCGGACGAGGACACATGGGGGTACCTGACGGAGGCGGCGCGGACCGAGGGCAGTCGGGGGATACAGCGACGGAGCCGATGGCGTCTGCGGTCGCGCCCAGTGTACCAGCCAGAGCTCACCTCCTGGGCAAGCGTGGCGTGCCCGCCGCCGCCACACAGACCCTCAGTCTGGAACGCCCCCGATCCACATCGGGCAACGTGCGTCGCATCTGCGGTACCGTTCCCACAACGTGCCATGTACGTACCGTATATAATGTCTTGCATTCAATTATCGCTTCGCACAAATCTCTGAAATGAGTATGAGATATCGGGGGATCCCCGATTCACTGTACGTCTCACAAAATGAAACACTCAATCGCGCGTATCGGGCACGACGTCATGTACCTAAAAACAAAGAGACGGGTTACCAAACAAGGAAGAGATCCAACCGTGAGAAAGGGATCTCCCAGATATGTATTACGTAACCATCCTGCACAAGGCTGCTGGCCCAATGCAGTCTCTCCTTATCATCGCTACATCTCACTATTTCCACGGACAAAGGCCTATCTCATCAAAACATGTATTCCAATTCGCTAGCCGGTTAGATGCCTTCTCTCGCGAACCTGAGCAGAACTGCTCATCACGCATCACGGACCGTCCCCCCATCAAAAAATACCCCACGGGGAACGCGTGGCGATGCAGGGGGCATATGTGATTATTCCTGGGGTAGATTCCAGGACGCCTCGGAGATTGCAGATTTTTCGTCTCGGTGGAATAGATTTTCCTATTTCATACAATAAAAATACCCACAGCCATTCAACTCATTCAAACGTTCAATCCACCTTCCACACGTGTTATATAATTCACCCTAAACTCAAATCACAGAAGCAGCGTGATCCGTCTTTGAGCACTTGCAGGAGTACAACGACCACCCCATATCCCAGTGGACTTTTAATTCGTAGAAGCGACTGCAGGTCTGGGCTGTCGCTAGTTTACCGTCATTATGAACGTGTAACTGATATCCAGGAATGTGGGGTTTGTCAATTTGCAAAAGGCTATCTCAACTTGGCGTACACTTCGCTTCTTGACATGACAACAAACGAAATCAAGCGAGAGCCCCAAGTCTCAACCTCAGACCCGGTCCAGTCCGAGTCGATGAGACTTGTGAGCTGCACAGAAAGGAAAGTGAACGCTTTGAAGCACTGCCACTGCTCTGCTTAAGTGCCCCTAAGTACTGACACCCACGCCCAGCCTCCCACTGCATTCCACCCAACTCTCACACTATAGCCGTGCCTACCATTCCAATAACCGAATTTCAAACAAAAAAAAACAAGCAAAGGATGCAAAGCGCTTTACCAGCAAGTAACTAGTACTTAAATGCTCAGGCTAACGGCCCGACGGGGACCATGGCACTTGTTTAATTCAAGTCATTCCACACTCAGCCTCATCTTCTTTTGCTCTGCTGCCCCCCTTTATTAAGAGTTTATGTACAGATTTCTAGAAGGCAGTCTAGCGCTCTGGAGGTCGCGCGCCCTTGACACCGCTTAATAGTGTTGGCCTTGAAAGCTCTTAGCGTTATCCATTGAGGCTCGAACTATTGGAAATGAATAGTGGGGCTCGAAGCATTAGCATTGACCATTGAAATCATGAAGTCGAAGGATTATCGTTGGTATAGCACTGTATTGCCAATGACGACATCAGCGCTGAAGCATCGGTGCATTAGCGCATCAGGCAGCCTTCACGGTAAAAAGCTAGAGCCATGGGAACGCTGACAGCGATACAATAAACGGTGTTGCACGGCTCACAGCACATGGTACAGGACAGCGCCCCAAAAGCGTCCAAGGATATTATGTGGACATCAAGAGATCAAAGCATGCTTGACACGCCACGACCCTATCAACCGAATCGAGACAACAGTGCTTCTACGATCCACATTCAGCCGCTCATCCCGTCAGATTTCATTTAACAATATAGTTCCTTTCTCCACAAATCCTTAAGCGGCTATGGTCAGGTGCGGGGCTGACGCATGACCCAGACTCGGCTGCCAGCAGCAAAGAACATGACACTATTGAGAACATTGCCGATCCCACCTGATCTGATGCTACCTCCAGCTTTTTGTCATAATTACGACACCGACACGTCCCGGGAAGTCACGCCACAGTGACCCCAATGAGGCACACATCTTCCCACACTCCATTTGCGGATTTCCCTGATATACCGTCTTCGTCCACATTCTTCTTTCGAATCTTCTCTTGTTTTCCTGTCTACCAGCCGGCCCCGTCCCAGCGATAAGGTACCCTTACGATAACCCCCATGTCTGACGCTTGAGTTCTATCGGATTGAGCGGATGACCTTTTGTGGAACCGATGGCACCCCAGCGGATTCGAGCGGAGTTCAGCCCACGTCGATGCTCCAGCCGGCATTCCAGCGGGATCGACGGGCAAACTCTTTCCTCGGCGTGTGGGGTAACGCGCTTCCGACACCCTGCCACGTTTCGTGATGTTCGCGGAGGTTGGTCTGTCCCGAGCGAAGCCTCTTGTTTTTCTTCTGAACCTAATCAATCGTCGTGAACCTAATCAACACTGCAGGAACTTGAGAATGTGAAAATCCTACAGACGTGAAACGCACGCTGTGACCGTGATCCGATGTATATAAATATCCATGCCAAAAATACATAAAATATCTCTAGTGTGTAGTGCGCCTGAAGCCAGCCACAGAGTACAGTCTGCATCTCGAATCAGTGGAGAAAAAAAAGGGCTCGTGAGGACAGCACTTTCTCATCCTGTGAACAGCTCCTAGAATTTGATGCCACGGTAGACACGGCTTCTGCATCGCAAGGCGCCAGCAGAGCACACACACCAATTATGACAAGGTACCTGAGGGTGCGATATCGAGGCTCACACTAGTTTAGACCCCACCTCCAGAGCCCTGTCATCCCGTCAAACTTGTCGCAGTGGAGGTAGCACCTTGGTTTACCGGTGAAATCTTTATAAAGCCGCTTAATCCGAACGATGCCCAAAATCTTTTCCACACTGCAGATTCGAACAGGATCGCTAATATCTGTCAAGGTCAAGGAAAGATCTCTCCTGTGTAAGATGCAAGACTACAACAACTACAACTACCGAGGAAGCACTGCGCTCTGAATGGACAGAACCTTGCAATAGACCTTGTCAGGATGAGTACTTGAATCGAGATGAAACGTTTGATGAGGTGGAGTACAATTTAGTTCTTGAATCTTGAAATAGCTTTGATGTGCCAGAATATATACTTACTGTTCGACCAACTGTTTGAATTGAATGCCACGTGCGACGCAGCGGCTGGTATATCCACAAGTATATGTACCAACGACAGGTACCTGAGTGGGCGGGATGAAAGGCTCGAGCTTAAGCACACGATAATGGGTTCCTGCATCATCGTCACTCGAGCGAGGACGACTAGTGCGGAATACGCCGAATCTTGGAGAAACAGCCATTTTTTTGAAGTTGCAAGCGCACCTTTTCAGCTTACCTACCGCGCGAATGTTTCTCTCCATTAAAAAAAACGTGACGGCAACGGAACGGCGGAAGGACGGAAATTCTGCATGTCCGCAAAGCAACATCGCCGCGCACCGCATTGATGGGTTTCTCCCGCCCATTGAAATGTCTACCCGCAAAGTAGTACGTCACTATCGCGCGGTGACCCATTCACGTCATGCATGGGGCACCATGAGCATAGCCATATTCGACAGAGGGTAAGTTCTTTGTACAAATCCAAAAACAGCTTCAATTGAGGATATATATATGTATTACTTAGGGCTGTATAGCACGGGTAATCCCCCTAACCTAAACAAAAAAAAGGTCATAAAAGTCAAGATGAGAAAAAATGCTGCAGTGATATGGCAAGAATGAATACCTGCAAGTACTACAAATGAACAACCACCTTCATAGCAAGAATCACCAACTCAGGTAAAGGGGTGCAGGAAGGAATGGGAGAAGAAGGCTGACTGGTGAAGCATCAAATGATATTTGAGATGTCTGAACTGTATCAGCAGGTTCTGAGACAAAATGAGCCCATGCCTGATGTGATAGACCTGTGATAACCCAATCCTTGACATGTCCAAGCATATCATGAATGCAACATGTAGTGATATGACCTGAATGACTGCAGTGATGACAATGACCTTTGTTAGTTGGATTGTACCAATGATAACCTTTTTCATCTTACCAAGAACTGCAACCAGGTGAGGAATCTGAAACATAACCATTCACAGCTTTCCATCCTCCATCTTATCCAGATTGAGCAGCAAGGGTAAGCAGTGAGAAAATCATTACTGAAGACAGATATAGTTATCAGTCAGGTGAACCAAGGTACTGAGGCACTTGATCACAACATACTTTAAAAGGAACCTGAAACACAACCACCAACAGCTTTCCATCCTCCACCTCATCCAGATTGAGCAGCAAGGGTGAAAAAATCTGAGGGCAAAGATTTGATGGCAACAATGGAGAAAGACATGCCAGTCAAAATTGACTTGATATTGGCAAGAGTCAGTTCAGCCTGGGCAGTAAGAACAGAAGTGCAAACCATGTGATAGAAGGAGTGGAGGTTCATGAGGAGAATGTGTATGGTCTCTGTGTCATCAATGATTCAGCCAAGACTCTTGAGCATCTGACAGGCAGTCTCAATAGCATGGAGGTAGATATTGATGGACTTAGCGGGATTATAATCAATCTTGTAAAAGCTCCCACAAGCCTTGAGGCAACAAGCCATGGTGGACATCTGGAATTGTGCGCGGATAACCTTCCAGGCCACCAGTGCAGATGTGTTATAGTGGAGTTCAGTGGTAAGGCTTGACCAGATAAACGAGGTAACTCACCTATTCTCTGCTTAACGACAGCAGACGTAAACTCATCTGTGATCCAGCGCTAACTCCCATAAAAACCATTTCCACCCCCTCCTTCCAAACAGGATAGTTCCCTTCATCAAAGGATGACACCTTGGAGAGCATATTGACCTGGTTGTTGAGAGATGACATAGTGCGGGTGAGATGTTAAGATGGTGTGTAGATCATGAATAGATGGTAAGTGATAATATCAGGGTTTTCTGGTGGTATTTAGGCTAGGTGGGAACCCATAACCTGTTGAGCACAGTAAGTAAAAGAGTGACAATAAGAAAACCCAGATATAGACACTGACACAGACACCGACAAAGATGGAGGATGTGGTCGCTAAGCCGAGCCTTGTAATTACATGTAGGCGTCTATACAACCAAAGCATCCACAACAGTACGTAAACCAACAGTTATGTAAACCAACCGTTTGTGGAATATTTCCTTGCACTCTGTCAGAATGAGACTATATGTACATTTCTATACAACCAAATCATCCACAACACTATATGAACCAACAGCACCCCCCTTCACATACACAACAAGTCCATACCCAAAAATACCATAATTATTACAGTAAGGCACGTGCCATGTACCCAGTTACCATCTGGTCGAGATCATCATCGGGCGAAGCATTGTGACGTGGCGCGGTGAATACAGTAGCTAGACGCGCAAATCGAATCGGAGCGCTCACGCGCGTCTTTTTGTTTGCATGTTAGATTTGATTATTTATGTAATCCGGATATATTCAACCGAGCGGGAGATGGATTTAATCAATGGGACACTTGAAAATTCACTGGTGCAAGTAGCATAGCTACATGTGATATATACTCTGTATTGGACAATGTATTAAAAATTAAAAAGGTACAGGACAAGGGTACACATTGCGTTGTTTGTCCATAATTAGCTCAATGGAACACGGCTAAATATATTATCAATGCCTTTGCACCTGATTTTAACCAGTCGAGCCAAATCCGGAATAACAAGACCGGAAGTGTCAGACACCCCGAAGCCAGTCCCTGCAGTGTCAAAGAACCAAATTATATCGCTGGTGAAACTATAGGATACACCCGGAGAGCCAGAAAATAGAGCAAAAAATGAAGAAGGGAAGAAGCAGCAAACAGAACAGCTGGTTCAAAAATTCGGCACTACCGTCTTCCGGACGTGCGTGCAGTGCAATCGAAACCCTTATTCACATCGAAACAGATAAGGGATAGTTCCAAAGGGGTTTCCATTCACTCCAGCGGGGAAGCGCTCAACGCCATAAAAGAAAGAAAAAAGCATAAATAAGCACCGGGTGAGCCTTCGTCCCTTCGTCTAAAACCACACACTGACAGTACACGATTTCAAGTCATAGATGGGGGAAAAAAGTAAACGAAAACCCTTGCACGAAGTGATATACCCCTTACTCGGTGAAATCCGAATGTTCCACGCAGTACATCGAAGGTTCATCAGCGGGCACGACAATGCACAGAGGGCACTTACAATGACAATTCAAGTTCAAATTACGCCTCACGCCGGTGCGAGGTCGTCTATAGCGGACCGGATGCTCCACACTTCCGAACTTGAACCGGATAGACCTGCTTGAGAGGCGCAGCACAGAAGATCTCATCATATGTGGAAAAGATATGTGTTCAGTTGAATGGCTTACCCAGAGTTTATCTAATTGTGGTTTTCACTGGAAGAGTTTCTGTAGGGTCTAGATCTCAATGAAAGTTGTTACAGATAGGGTACTGATGCTTAGTGGTTTCAAACTTTCATGTCCACCGATATTGTTCACCTGAGGACGATGAGGACCGAGGAGGTGAATACCACTGTCGATGCTGGATTGTGACAGTGGCCCTCCCCTGTACGAGTCTTTGATTTGTTTATTCACACTTAAGGACTCGACTGGAGGTTAACTCAGTGCCCAGGGATAAGATGAAACCTAAGGATAACACATAAGTTGTATAAGAACAGTATCTTTGAATAACAAAACTTGAATGGCAAGAATCCATGTAGACCACCAGCTATAACTTAAAGTAAAAGAAGCAAATTCAGTTCACAATCGTGCCATGAAGACTGGCTTGGACCAACAAGCTTGAACTTTCGGCGGAGATGAGCTTTAAGGGTGTAGTAAAGTAACAGAAGCAGATTAGGTTCACAATCGTGCAACGAGGACTGGCGCAAGCTTGAAATTTAGGCGCTGATGAGCTTTGAGGTGTAGCCTGATTGATCTGAAGGCTGGGTGAGCCACCGGAGCCAAGCAATTCAGTGTAAGTACGTGGCAAGTTGCAGACCATGTGCCCTCCCCATATATGTTTGGGTTTTGCTTCCCTAGGGAACCAACAAGATCTCGATTGCTAGGGACTAGTATGTTTACTTGAGTCCCTGCAGAAACTAACTATTCTTTGATATACCCTGCATTGAAAGTCAGACAGAGAAATAGAACGAACGTTTGTTGACGCGCTTACCTATTTCACAAGTTAAAAGGTTGTTAGCAAGAAGGGGTAGCTTGTCATCCGGACCCAAACGAAATCCGAATATTCCAGGCTGTACTTCGAAGGCTGTCCGGATGACACAAAGGGTATTCGTGTTTCGACACATCGTTGTGCCAAATTGATGCTCCACGGCAGTGCGGGGTCATATATGATGGACCGGATAATCCATGTTACCGGACTTTCACCACACGGACCTGAGTGAAAGGCACAGTGCAAAATATAACATTTGAACGTGTGCTATTCTGAAACGACACGAGCTAATCGTTGGAGGGCATGAAGACTGGTGATTATCCGCTCTTGTGGTTTACCGCATGGTTAACACAAGGACGGTGCAGTAAAAAAAAAAGTCCCTGGAAGTAGCTTGATGATCAATAACTTGGCCAAATTTTCGCAAGCGCTCGCGATAAGGTCGAATGTACAAGAACCGAGGACGAGTTGCTTGCGCACCATAATAAGCACCTCCGCCGACATTGGAGAGTCAATGTGGTGCTGGTGGTCAGGGACTAACTCTGCACAGCTTCAGGGGCTCGATTGGAGTTCACTTGACCAAGCAAATGCAAATTACAGTTAGTGGTGCTGTCGAATATCTTTCAGCGCCGAGGGCTAAGATGAAACACAAGGACAACGTATAAACAGTATAGAGTAACGACACACCTTTGAATAGCATAGCCCGAATGACGAGAATCGAGAGAGAACGACAGTTAAGGCTCACAAAAACGGAAAGTAATTTGGGTTCTTCACCAACGAACCGTCCACTTGGGAGGACTTCTTACGCCAACAAACTCGAGCTTCGTCCGCTGACGAAGTTTTGAGCGGATAACTCGAACTTTGTGCATATACCCTATCCAGCTAGGGTGAACCAAGTTATAACTTGTAAGCACGTGCGGAGGTCGGTCTTATTTGATACCGCGGCATAACAAGTCCTTCCCCATCTTTCCCAAGCGGACAGCTCGTCGAGGATCCAGACTCGGACAAAGTCTGAATGTCCTAGGCTGTACATGGAACGCGGTCTGGACAACACAGAGAACACTCATTCATGTTTCGACGCGCCGAATGACGCGTCACTGTATTGGGTGAACCACACATAGTGGATCGGACATTCCACGTTACCGAACTTGTATCAGAGAGACCTGTTCAAAAAGCGGAGTGCAGAAGACATCATTTCAATCTGTGGGGGTTCTCAAAAAGATGTGGGCTAGTTGTTGAATGACTCCATACCTGGTAACTATGTTTTACCATGATTCATGGAAGATCTAGGCCTTCAACGGGAGCTGTAACGTGGCAATGAAAGCAGCTAGAGGTAGCCTGATGATCAACGACTTACGACTTCGGAAAATATTCGTAGGCGCCCATGACAAGTCCAGCGAATCACATTGGTCAGTCACCTTGGTCCTAGTGTTCCGCCCAGGGATAAGTCTCTGGGCCTGAGGACCTGACGCTAGAGGTATTTGGACTAAACAGATATCAAGTGCAGTTAGTGGTGTTGTCGAAAACTTTTCACGTCCAAGGATAAGATGAAACACAAGGATAAGGCATAAGCTCCATAGAAAAGACAACACTCTTGAATAGCATAGCATTACAAAACTGGCGGAGGGGAACAGTTAGGACTTACAGGAGCGGAAGCTGGTTGGGTCCGTCCTCAAACACTCACGTTGACGAAGAAGCTCGAGCTTCGTCCGCCGACTAAGTTTTGAGCGTGTAAACTTGAGATTTGTGCATATAACCTATCCCAGCTAGAGTGAACAAGTTATAACTTGTAAGCACGTGGCAAGTAATAGGCGTGGGTCGGTCTTACTTAATACCGCGGCGTATCTTGCATATCTTATCAACTCGTTCCCCGTCTTTGGAAAGAGGACGGCGTGTCGAGAATCCAGATCCCGACCAAATCTGAATGTCCTAGGCTGTACATGGAAGGCGGTCTGGACAGCACAGAGATCACTCATTCATGTTTCGACGCCCCGAATGACGCGTCACGGTATTGGGTGGACCACACATAGTGGATCGGACATTCCATGTTACCGACTTGTATCAGAGAGACCTGGTCAAAAGGCGGAGTGCAGAAGATATCCTTTCAATGTGTGGGGGTTCTAAAAAAGATGTGGGTTAGCTGTTGAATGGCTCCACACCTGGTAACTATGTTTTGCCATGATTCACGCAAGCTCTAGAACTTCGACGGGAGCTGTAACGTGGAAATGAAAGCAGCTAGAGACAACCTGATGATCCACAACTTACGATTTCCCAAATCATCACCAGGCGCTCATGATAAGTCGAACGGACCTCGACAAAATTGGACAGTAAAGTTGGTGCTAGTGTTCTTCCCCTTGATAAGTTTCTGGACAGTGCTTAACTTGAGGACTTGACGCTTGAGGTAGTTCGATTAAACAAATTATAAATGCAGTTAGTGAATATCTTTCACCGTCGAGGGATAAGATGAAACACAAGGATAAGTGATAAGGGATAAGCTGTAAAGAAAACACAACACCTTTGAATAGCATAGCATGACGGGGATCGCGGCAGAGCAGCAGTTAGGGCTTACAGGAACGGAAACTGATTAGGTCCGTCCATGGGGAGGACTCACGTCAACCATCAGGCTCGGGCATCGTCCGCTGATGTGCGTTGGGCTGATAATTTGAAATTTATGCACTAAACATATACCAGCTGGGTGAAGATTCCAAAGCCAAGTCATAACTTCCAAGTATGGTAGACACGCTTTGGTTCCGAAGATTTTTTTTACTTCTGTCCCAGAATCGTCATTTTCATTCCGAAAAGCGCCTGCTCTTTCAAAGATCATCACATGGGTAGCGAAAAAGAAAGGAAAAAAAAACAAGGACGAGAGCTTGATCGGCGCCCCTGCTTACTTGAGACAGGGGTACAAGTCAACAAGTTCCCCGTGTTTCGCAAAGGAAACAGCTTGTCATCCAAACCTTGACGAAATACGAACGTTCCAGATTGTGCATAGAAGGCTGTCCGGAAGCCACAGAGAGCC
>QLPG01010473.1:0-16331 GCA_003314385.1 Gomphus sp. MG54 | reverse complement strand
TAGGAATGAGGGATGTGACCGATATGCGCGTCCGGCCGAGACGACTCATTGAATGGTTCGTGCTTGGTTATTAATGGAGTATTTTAGTCAGTACCGCCGAGTTATCGGGTCCTCGGTACGTGTACTTGACAGCGTGCTACCAATTTGCAACAGACAGGTACTCGGGAGAATGCTTGTGATACCGGCCCGAGTTGAGGACTTTACAGAGGGGAAGAAGGTAGAAGGGCCTAAGCCTAGTCGATACCCAGAATGAGGAAATATGTACATGCATGTCCTACTTATATAGGTTAAGAAGTGACATGTGGAATAAGGAATGTGAGACAACAAGGTATGCAGAGCATGTGGTTATTGTCCACAACGAATAAAATTAGAATGAGGGGATGCAAAACAGGGATTAAACAATAAGGGATAGGATAATAGAAATGTGGCCAAGGATAGGACAATAGGGAGTGGCTGACTATAAAACAATGGGGTCGTGGCCGAGGATAATACAAGGACAGGAAGTCCCAAGGGGAGACAGACCGAAAGGTGAAGACAAGGAGTGTGGATGGTGGATGTGCCAAGCCAAGACCGGCATACCAAGCATTATGCATGCGGCGTGGACACTTAGTCATGGATATAGGATGGTTGCTTGGTCGGCACTGCCGAATAAACAGGTCTCGGTACATGTACTTGACAGTATCCCCCCCTTGGCAGCTGAACCCATGAAGCTGGAAATTAACTTTAAAGTTTTGGGACACCTAAACATAACGGCGTGGGTTGTTTGGGAAGTCCCTGGGTTTCCATCATTACAACTGCATCAATCCAACCTGTTAAACACAAAAAATTCCAAAACAAATGAGTGCCGAGGCTGATAATGTCACGCAGGGGCCCGAAGGGAGACAGGTCACCCATTGTTAAGTCCGCATGTCAGGGGCTTAGCTAGCACTTCTGAAGGGCTATCTGGGTTAGCGCAAAGGTCCGTAACAGGGCCGAGGGCCGAGACGGAAGTCGGATGGACTATGGATGGGGGACGGAGGCACCGGGAACTCAGGGTGGGTCGCGGAATGGTTCAATCCGGTCGCTGAGATGTTCGAGGTCGAAGGGACTTGGCTTCAACTTATGTGTTGTGCCCTCCTCGATCGTCTGTCCCTAATTTCGGAAAGGAGGCGGGAGTTTACCGGAAATGAATCGGAAACTGGTGGAAGACTAAATCGATATTTGTACTAGCGAACAGTCTAGTCGACTGGAAGACTATATACATGTGACTATCCTTGTACTATCTTTGACGGTCATAAAACAAGGAGAAAGGGAGTACAAGGGGTCAATATAAGAGAGAACAAGGGAGTGAGGTATGCGATGGTCCTGCACGCCGGGTATCAATCGTAACAGAACCTTGATTTTCGGAGTCTTTGGAGGGTTGGAATCGCGGTCTTCGGAGGGTCGGAATCGCGGAACCTTGGAATGTATTTCAGACATCCGGAAATCGGTTGTTTGGGCTTTGGCCGATCGGAAAGGTCCTGGAAACGGTGCAGGTGGTTGTGGGGTTTAATGTGGGTTTGTTTGGCTGCATGGGCCATAACACCCATAGGCATGGTCGGGAAACAGGCAAGACAGGGTTTAAAATACCCAAAGCCGCCGATGGTATGAAGGGGTTGGGTGAGGAGGATGCTTCGGTAGGGGTGGTCGAACCAGAGTCCAACAAAGCAATCACTATGGGGAGACTGATACCGGCAATTTAGGAGGCCGGTGATTATGCAGAGGACAGTCTGGAGACTGATGACCCAGGGAGCAGATTGGCCGGGTGGGCAGAAAACCCTAGGACCTTGGGAGTCCCGAAAGTTACTGGATGGAAGAGGGGTAGGAGTATGTCGGCAGGGCCCAGTGCGGGGCCGAGTATGAGCAGATGGGGAGGTGCACGGGTGAGTGGTGCTGTAATTATTCCTTCCTTATACTGACGTGTTCTTCTTTTTCTTTTATCATAAAACAAGTCAACCTAGGACAAAGTGTATCCTGTGGTTTGGAATCGGGATGAGGATGCAGAGGCTGATGCGGAGGTGGAACCTCCGAGTAAGAGGCCGAAACAGGCCTGTATCCTGTAGCCAAATGGGAAGAATACCGAGCAGGTGTCACGGGCTGGGGGGTCAGGATGGAAATGGATGAAGAAGACAGGGGGAACGGATAGGACGGATAGGTTGGCACTGATGGAGAGGAGGTCTGAGGACTTCCACAAAAGGTTGCACCGGATGGAGACTGCCATGTTGCTCCTTCTCGAGAGGGACTCAGGTCTTTCAGGAAACCCTCAACTGGAGGAGTTGAGGGATGCATTGCGAGATGAGGAGGGGAAGGATGAGGAGGATGAATTTGTTGAAATAGACTAAAGGAAATAATGAAGATTTGTATAAAATATTATCATTATTATTATTTTAAGGTAGAAAAAAAAATAAGAGAAGAAGGAACAAGTTGAATGTGCTGAGGGGTTCAGCAGATTCGGATGTGGTATATTGGTGGCAGAAGGACTGTGAGGGATGTGAGGGTTTTGTGATGTCAAAAATGGAGTGTTGGGATGTTTGTGGAGGGATTAGCGGTTAATGGTGGAATGAGGGGATATATTAAGGAGTAAGAGTGGTCGTAGGATCGTGAGTGGAGTGTCAGGATCATGTTGGGGAGGGACTGAAGGAACAGAGGGAGTGAAGGACGGGACAGAGAGTGATGAATGGAGGGGGTTTCAGGAGAAGGATGTCTTCAGGAGGGGAGTTTGTGCAGTTTGAAAAGGTTTCTAGGTAGTCACCACCCCCCCCCCCTTTTAGGTAGACATTCCAACGTCTACTAAAGGTGTTGGCCTCTAGCCGAGAAGAACAGAAAAGGGTCGTAAATGCATATGATGCGCATATACAGAGTGTATGAACGGGAATGGATGGGGACAGATGGAAGAGACCTTGGCCGAACATGCCAAATGACAACACTGACCGAGAGGTCCCAGCCAAAAACTTACCAGCCGTTCTGGTATACAAGTATGCACAAGGCAGTTGCATTGACTAGGGCTATTGGTGAAGCTTCCAGTGATGGAACATGATCCTGGGTGAGGCTTTTGGAACAGTGGTAAATGCCACCTGGACCGAGGCCACCGGGATGCACCTAAAAACGTTAGTGGCTTGACGGATTATAATACTGCCCAATACCCTGTTAATCAACGGATTATAGCAGGTGAGCGAGTTGTGCCCGAATATTGCCAACCGACAGATCTAGTGACATGACAGACGGATGGGTAGACTGAAGTCATCCAGATGGAAAATCTAGTGGACATATCTGTGCTGTTAGCAAGAAATACTAGATCGAGAAGGGTCATAATCATAAACAAATTTTCAAATGGTCTGTGAGCTGATGCTGATTGATCAAGCATGCCAGACAGAGTGCCGAGGGTAGGGCATTGCCTTCCAGTCGGCTGGAAAAAAATGAAGTTCTTCTGAACTGGGTGGTTTCCAAATCTATACTGGTATTGGGTTGAAAATGCTGTGGCATGGATCTGTCTTGTTGGACACCCTCCTGGGAGTAAGATGATCCGGTGAAGCTATGAGCAGATCCTGATTCAAAACAGTTAGAAAGGGCTACCAGGAGACCCGGTTCTGAATAACAAGATAGAAAGGTCATTAAAAAGGTATCTGGTAAGACCATATTGTAGTGCACGGAAAATAGTGTGATTCTGGGTATACTGTCAAGCTTCAGGTACTGATGGACTTTGGTACTGCCGAGGGTTGTCGGGCAGACAATGGCCAAGTCCTGCAGGCCAAGAGTAGTGGCATTGGCTTCAATGTACTCATGCATTGCACCCTACTTGCCGTGCGTGCCACCGATTTGCAACAGACAGGTACTTGGGAGGATGCTGGTGATGCCGGCCTGAGTTGAGGACTTAACAGAGGGGAAGAAGGTAGAAGGGCCTAAGCCTAGTTGATACCCAGAATGAGGAAATATGTGCATGCATGTCCTACTTATATAGGTTAAGAAGCGACATGTGGAATAAGGAATGTGGGACAACAAGGTATGCAGAGCATGCGGTCATTGCCCACAACAAGTAAAATTAGAATGAAGGAATGTAGCGGGCATAGAACAATAAAGGATAGGATAATAAGAATGTGACCAAGGATAGGACAATAGGAAGTGCCTGACTATAAAACAAGGGCTGTAACTGAGGATAACACAAGGGCAGGAAGTCCCAAGGTGAGGTGGACCAAGGGGTAAGGAGTAGGTATGGGATGGTGGACGTGCCAAGCCAAGACCGGCATACCAAGTGTTATGCATGCGGCATAGACACTTGGTCATGGATATAGGATGTTGCTTGATTGGCACTGCCGAATAAATGGGTCTCGGTACATGTACTTGACAAATAGAGGAAACATGGCCGAGGATGGAACAATAGGGAGTGCCAGCCTATAAAACAATAGGGTTGTAGCTGAGGATAAAACAAAGGACAGGATGTCCTGAGGTGAGATGGGTCGAGGGATAATGAGTGGATGGGGTAGGATTAATGGTTGGTAATTGAGATAAAGTGGATGAGGGATAGGGATGAGGAATGTAGATGGTGAATGTGCCAAGCTGGGACCGGTGTACCAAGTGACTAGTATATGGCTTGGATACTTGTGCATGGGCCTAGTCTGACTGCTTGGTCACCATTGCCGAATTACTGGATGTTTGGTACATATACTTGACAGATGTTATGAATTGTCAGAACAAGGTTTTTCTTCCTACACTCAAGGAGTTTGAGAAGTGGGTGGCAAAATATGAGAGGTTTGATTTGGATATAGAGGGAAAGGCATCATAAATTTGCAAGATTATATCAGAGCTGGAAGATGGTCAGCAAAGATCCTTAGTGGAACACTGACCAGCTTTTGGTCTAAGTCAACTCTGCAATGGAGATCTTTGAAGCAGCTCATCCAGACTGCCAAGTATTATTTGTATTTGATAAATCATCTGCTCATGCCTCACTCCCACCAGATGTACTCAAGGCATTCACAATAAACAAGTCAAATGGTGTTGCTCAATGCAAGCAAAAGAATACCATCATTCCTCAGTCAAATATAGACCCTCAATTCCACAGAGTCTATCAGGAAATGATCACACCACAAGGGGAAGCAAAAGGTTTGACAGACTGCCTTGAGGAATGTGGATTTGTTTCAAAGATGAAAGCTAAGTGCTCACCTGTTTGTCCTTTTGAAAGTCAAAACTGCTACATGGCTTGCCTATTGTCATGGCAAGAAGACTTAATGAATCATCCTTTTATGTTAGAGCTGATGATCAAGAAGAAGGGCCATGAGTGTATTTTCTTGCCAAAATGTCACTGTGAATTGAACCCAATTGAAATGGCAAGTCTAATATCACTTGTTATAAAGGTGATCAGCTAATTAAATGGCTAAGTACTAGGGATGGTGTAAATACAGATATCGGGAGACACCAAAAGCAAATCTTACTGTAGCAAAAGAGAAAGCTTTTGAAGTTCTTGATGCCTGCCCTCCAGAAGTCATTTGGAGATTTATCAATTGGTCTTGGAGATTTATTCATGTTTATAGAAATGGGCTAACAGGCTGGGCTATAGCATGGGTTGTCAGGAAACAAACGGGTCATTGGAGTGTCTCAGAGAAAGCCATGAAAGCTTTGGAAGAGGGAAAAGCACAGGCAGAGAAATAATATTATAGACCTTCAGTTTTGGAGGCTCAGATTTCTTAGAACTGTTGGACTATAGATACTTAATTCTAAATAGAGGACGGGGGAAATAGGGGGAAAAGATGATTTGGAAATTGATTAATTATTTCCCTTCCCAGAGATGTGTTAGTATTGATGTGTCTGTTGCATGTGACCTGAATGTGATATAGCAACAATGCATGTGTGATATGAATTTGATCTGCACTGTGCTGGTAGAGACAGGGTAATAAGCTAATATAAGCCAGGTTAGCAGCAAACTTCAATTACATCAGCAGATATACTAAGAGGGGAGATATTGTGAATTTAATGGTATAATGTCCCATTGGTTCTAACAAGATTCAGGGTGCATGGACTCTCTCTATATATATAAAATTTGGTCCCAAAATTTGGCCACCTCCTAAAAGAAAATCACTAAAAATCCCCAAAAAATGATAAATCAACTTCTTTTTACAGTGTGAATATAATTCTGTAAAAATAAAATAAAATTACATAAGTCATTCTCTTGGAATCAAAAAAGTAGACTTTGAGTGTCTATGACTGTACTTGTTAGAACTGAGATGTGTGAGCACCGAATGCAGTCCTGGTCATATTCAACCAGGACCGTATATATATTAAACAACTGGAAAGCAGCCCCTCAGTGAACTGCCCATTCACTGAGGTGTGTATTCCCTTTTGCATGCCTAGATACAAAGACTCTGATTATATTATAGTCCTTCTGTATCTAGCTACTGCGCATAACCGCCACAGGTTATGGGCCTGTCAAGTATATGTACCGAGACCCGTTTATTCAGCAATGCCGACCAAGCAACCATCCTATATCCATGACCAAGTGTCCACGCTGCATGCATAACGCTTGGTATGCCGGTCTCGGCTTGGAACATCCACCATCCACACTCCTTGTCTTCACCTTTCAGTCCATCTCCCCTCAGGACCTCCTGTCCTTGTATTATCCTTGGTCACGACTCCATTGTTTTATACTCGGCCACTCCCTATTGTCCTATCCTTGGCCACATCTCTATTATCTTATCTCTTATTGTTTTATCCCCATTTCCATTCCTTCATTCTAATTTTATCCATTGTAGACAATAACCACATGCTCTGCATCCTTGTTGTCTCACATTCCTTATTCCACATGTCGCTTCTTAACCTATATAAGTAGGACATGCATGTACATATTTCCTCATTCTGGGTATCGACTAGGCTTAGGCCCTTCTACCTTCTTCTCCTCTGTTAAGTCCTCTACTCAGGCCAGCATCATCAGCATCCCCCCAAGTATCTGTCTGTTGCAAATAGGTGGCACGCATGGCAAGTAGGGTGCAATGCACGAGTACATTGAAGCCAATGCCACTACTCTTGGCCTGCAGGACTTGGCCATAGTCTGCCCAACCTTTCGACAGTACCCTTTGGCAGTACCGAAGTCCATCAGCACCCAAAGCTTGACAGGGCCCCGCAGAGCCCACTATATCAACCCCCACCTCTAAGTCATTTGTCATCCCAAAGCTGGCCAGGGATGGCACGAACTGGGTCACCTGGAAAAGTCAAACATTAGGCACCCTGTCTGTGGCTTGGGGTGCCAAACATCACCTGGATGGGACTGCCAGAATCCCTCCTCCAATCCCTACCTATCCCAGAGGCCATAGGCTAACAGTGAAAGAGGAAGAGGACCTGGACGACTTGGAAAAATGCTGGGACAATTACAATCAGCAGGAAGCCAAGATTGTGGCCCAGATATTTACCACAGTCCCTGACAGCCTTCCCATCAAAATCTGCAACCTCCCTACAGCCAAGGACATATGGGATGCTGTGTGCTCAAAACATGAAACCAGAGCACTCACTGTTAAAGTTGATATGCAGTGCCAGATGTACAAGATGAAGTACAAGGATGAGTCAAACATCCATATGCACCTGGAGGCAATTATGAGGATGCATGAGCAGCTTGCTGGGATGAACACTGGACTCACTGATGATAACCTAGTCACCATTATCCTTGGGTCGCTCCCTAAGTTGTACTGCCCACTGATTAACATAATTATGATATCAGCGGCACATGCAAAGGCAAAGTTGGAGCTAGATCAGGTGGTCAGTATGTTAATCGACAAATTCGAATGACTCACCATCGAGGAGCACCAACTGAAAGTGAGTGAGAATGCTCTCACTGCAGCAAAAGGGTGTGGGAAGTTACAAGCATGCAAGGGCACCTCCAATACCATGAAAACTGACATAGAATATTGGAACTGTAGGAAAAAGGGATATAATAGAGTGGACTGCCACTCTAAAGCCAAAGAGGGGGACAAAAGGGATGAAGACATGAAGGGAGCAGTTCAGCAAACCCGGTAGCTGAAGGCGAGGATTTTGCCTTTACAAAGAGCTTTGCTGGGACCATGCTTGCACTGGGAATGAGTGCATTGATGGGATAGGAAGTCAATGTCTATGACTTGGGCACGTCAGGGCATATGTCACCAGACAGGCACTGGTTCGTTACCTTCAAGGAGATCACACTGTATGCAATCAATGCTGCAGACAAGACTGTATTTTAAGCTACTGGAATAGGGAATATAAGAATTGGTATTCCCAAGGGAAAAATGACGGTGTACATCACATTGAAGGATGTGCTGTACTGCCTATACCTGGCATTCATGCTCATATCATTGACACATTGTGACACCACCGGTTACTTGGTCCTGTTGAAGGGTAGATCCCAGGGGAAAGATGCATGGCGGGCAGAGGCCTGGGTGATTGCCTGTAGGGCTTGTACATACAGTGACTCACAAAACTGAGTCAATGTTTGGTGCTTTTGGACTATTTATTGAATAGCTTTGAATGTAAAACTGTCAAGCGTCGGATTACTGACAGACTTTGGTACTGCCAAGGGGTGTTGTCGAAAGGTTGGGCGGACTATGGCCAAGTCCTGCAGGCCAAGGGTAGTGGCGTTGGCTTCAACATACTCGTGCGTTGTGCCCTACTTGCCATGCATGCCACTGTATTTGCAACAGACAGGTATTCGGGGGGATGCTGAGGATGCTGGCCCAAGTCGAGGACTTAACAGAAGAGAAGAAGGTAGAAGGGCCTAAGCCTAGTCGATACCCAGAATGAAGAAGTATGTACATGCATGTCCTACTTATATAGGTTAAGAAGCGACATGTGGAATAAGGAATGTAGGATAACAAGATATGCAGAGCATGTGGTCATTGTCCACAACGAACAAAATTAGAACAAGGAATGCAAAGCGGGGACAGAACAATAAAAGACAGGACAATAGGGTCATGACTCAAGATGGGACAATAGGGAGTGGCCAAGTATAAAACAATGGGGTCTCGTCTGAGGATAATACAAGGACAGGAAGTCCCAAGGTGAAACAAACCGAGGAGTGTGGATGGCGGATGTGCCGAGCTGGGACCAGCGCACCAAGTGTTATGCAGGCGACGCGGGCACTTGGCTGTGGATATAGGATGATTGCTTGGTTGGCACTGCCGGTGGATGGGTCTGGGTACGTGGACTTGACAAAAACATATATGAAAAAGGTGTTGGTGCATCAAAGAAAGAATCTGATCAGGGCTATGCAACCATTAAAAATTATGTAATTCCGATGAGTGGTGATGAAGATATGGGCAATTCAAATCAAGGGCCAATTGACTCAGTTTTGTGAAGATGGTGTCAGAACAATCAGAATCTGATGCTCCATCTATTATATATCATGCAACCCTTGATAGATGGTTACTATGGTAATCTTATCTTTCATGAGAACTCAAATTAAGGTATTTAATCCCCTCCAACATGTCCAGAACTTCACTACACTCCAATGCACCCCACTTCTTCTGCTCAAAAAGAAAAAATCCTCTCCTTGGCCTCTCATGGTCATTCCACTTGCACTATTGCCTCAAGACTTGGCCTCAGCCAGTCTACAGTATCCAGGACTCTCAGAACTCTCCATCCCAACCAGCCCTGCTCCTCTGGAGGTCATCCCCCCAAGCTTTCCTCTAGAGATCAACATTCTATTTTCTCACAAATTGCTACTGGCAGAGCTGCCAATGCTACTCAGGTTTCCAAACACATCAATACAATTATCCCCCACCCAGTCTTCTCAGAAACAGTCAGAAGACTCCTCAAGAAACATTCATTCAAGGCTGTGGTGAAGAAGAAAAAGCCCTTCCTCAGTGCAAGGCATAGACAGCTGAGGTTGGCCTTTGCTTTGAAGCGCAGAGAGTGGACTGTAGAGGACTGGAAGTGGGTCATTTGGTCAGATGAGACCAAAATCAACAGGTTTGGGTCAGATGGGAGGCAGTGGGTCTGGAAACAGAAGGGGGAGGGATTGATTGAGAGAGAGGTACAGGGGACAGTCAAGTTTGGAGGGGGAAACATTATGGTATGGGGGTGTATAGGATGGAATGGTGTTGGCCAGCTTGCAGAGATTGAGGGGAAGATGGATGCTGATCAGTTTGTGTCCATTTTGGAGGACCACCTACTGCCCAGCCTGGAGGAAAGTGGAATTCCTGAGGAACAGGTAATTTTTCAACAGGAAAATGACCCAAAGCACAAGTCAAAGAAGGCCCAGAACTGGATGGAAAACAACAATATCACTCTCCTTGACTGGCCTGCACCTTCTCTAGACCTGAATCCTATTGAGGACCTCTGGGATCATGCAAAAAGCAGGCTTAAGGAGTATCCAACACCACCCAAGGGAGTTTTGAAAATTTGGGAGAGAGTAGAGGAGGTATGGAATAACATACCACCAGAGGTGTGTTAGAATTTGATAGAGAGTATGCCTAGAAGACTTGAGGCAGTAATTAAGGCCAAGGGGGGCAATACCAAGTACTAGAATTGCAACTTACTATTTCTCTGATACCCTCTCACAAAACTAAGTCAATGAGCCCTTGATTTAAATTGCCCATATGTTTATCACCCCTGACCGGAATTATATAATTTTTCAATGGTTGCATAGCCCTGATCAGATTCTTTCTTTGATGAACCAACACCTTTTTCATATATGTTTTACATTCAAAGCTATTCAATGAATAGTCCAAAAGCACCAAACGTTGACTCAGTTTTGTGAGTCACTGTAAGTCTGTGGCAGCACTGGCAAACACAGTGTGAAAACGACTCACCGTGGATGAGTTGCATTGGCTCATGGGACACATATCCCCACAGACCACCTGGAAGCTCATCCAGGATGGTACCATAACTGGCCTCAACCTTGATATGTCAAGTGAGCCAAGTTTTTGCAAGGCATGTGCAGAAGCAAAACCTACATGCAAGCCTGTCCCGCAGGTGTGGGAGGGACCACAAGCCTCCACCTTTGGCAAAAAGGTCCACTCAGACATCTGGGGGCTGGCGAACACCCAGAGCTACGATGAGAAGGAATACTTCATTAGCTTCACCGATGACTACAACAGGTGGACTTACCTCATTCTAATGGCAAGGAAAGGGGAAGCTTTTGACTGCTATAAGCAGTATGAGGCATGGGTCAAAACCTAGCATGGTGCGAAGCTGAAGTGCCTGCAAACTGACTGCAGGGGATCACCACAGGAATTCACAGCCTACATTAAGTCAAAAGGAACTGTACAAAGCCTTACCATATATGACACACCACAGGAAAATGGTGTGTTGGAGCACCTGAATAGAACACTACTGGAGCACACACGGGCTATGCTTCTGATGGCTAGCCTACCAAAGTTCCTGTGGACCGAGTCAGTCCAACATGTGGTGTGGCTTAAAAACAGAACCTCAACATATGCACTCAATGGCAAAACATCATACAAGCTTGTACATGGTACAAAGCCTGACCTCACCAACCTACCTGAGTAGGGCACAAGGGTATTTGTGCTGAAGGAGCATGCCAGCAAGCTGGACTCCAAGGCAGATGAGGGGAGATCGATAGGGTACAGTGATGAAAGTAAGGGCCATAGGATCTACTGGCCTGGAAAATGTTACGTCACCATCGAATGCAATGTGACATTCGATGCGCTGGTCCTGGTCATGCCTGCCAATACACTAACTGAGGGGAGGTCCATCACCCATGGCAGTAGAGGCATCAGCGGTACCCCTCATGGCCACAGCAACAAGAGCATCAGTGGTACCCATCATGGCCAAGGACCACCACCACTACCACCAGACCCACCCACAGGTCACATGTGGATTGACCCACTCGAAGGTTTTGAGGATGCAGAGATGGATGCAGATCCACTCGGCAGGGGTTACCACATGTGGAAGCCATCTATGTACATGTGTGGGATTGCCAATGGCACAGGCAGCAGCACCAGTGCTGCGAATGCCCCCATATATCCTAAGGGGCTGCCTACCCCCACCAGGAATGTGGCCTTAGTGGTCCTGGAGGAGGTAGAGGAGATCTGTTTGGCAGATGAATGAGTGATGCACCACTTGCTAGAACACACGATGGTGGTGGCTACCCAGAGCATGGGAGTCAACCCAGTTAGCCTGGATGACGCACATTCATGCGAGGACTGGCTGGCATGGGATGCATCTATCAAGCGGGAGCTGGACCAGTATGCAACACTACACATGTGGGTCCTCATAGAAACCACCAGACAGTGCTAACATTGTTGGCAGCAGGCTCGTCTTTTGCTACAAACACGATGTGAATGGTAACGTTGTAGCCCACAAGACCAGGCTCGTTGTGCAAGGCTTTTCCCAAATGGAAGAGATAGACTACAATGAATTGTTCTTTCCCACTGCCAAACTTTCTGCCATCTGTATCATTGCCACCATAGCAGTCAGGAATGACTGGGTGTCAAGCTTCGGGAACTGATGGACTTTGGTACTGCCGAGGGGTGTTGTTGAAAGGTCGGGCGGACTATGGCCAAGTCCTGCAGGCCAAGAGTAGTGGTGTTGGCTTCAATGTACTCGTGCTTTGTGCCCTACTTGCTGTGCATGCCACTGGTTTTGCAACAGTCAGATACTTGGGAGGGTGCTGATGATGCCGGCCTGAGTCAAGGACTTTACAGAGGGGAAGAAGGTAGAAGGGCCTAAGCCTAGTCGATACCCAGATTGAGGAAATATGTACATACATGTCCTACTTATATAGGTTAAGAAATGACATGTGGAATAAGGAATGTGAGACAACAAGGTATGCAGAGCATGTGGTTATTGTCCACAACAGATAATATTAGAATTAAGGGATGCAAAACAGGGATAAAACAATAAGGGATAAGATGATAGAGACATAGCCAAGGATAGGACAATAGGGAGTGGCAAAGTATAAAACAATGGAGTTGTAACCGGGGATAATACAAGGACAGGAGGTCCCAAGGGGAGACGGACCGAAGGGTGAAGACAGGGAGTGTGAATGGTGGACATGCCAAGCCAAGACCGGCGTACCAAGTGTTATGCATGCAGCATGAACACTTGGTCATGGATATAGGATGGTTGCTCGGTCGGCAATGCCAAATAGATGGGTCTCAGTACGTGTACTTGACACTGGGAACTTGAGCAGACTGATATCGATGGTGCATACCTCAATGCCCTGATTACATAGATGGTCTACATGTGCCAGGCCAAAGGTTATAAAGTTCCTGGACAGGAATGTCATGTTTTCCCCCTCAACCGCATGATCTATAGCCTTAAACAGTCGAGAAGGGAATGGTACAATATGCTGTGTGGCATTATATACAGGTTCAGATTTATGTATTGCATTGTGAAGTTGAACATCCCGTATTCCACAGATATGCCAGCCAGGATGCTCTCATTATCACCATAGATGTCGATGATCTCACCATGGCCGGCAACTCAAAATGATCTGCACATTCAAGGATGAATTGTGCACCATCCTCAAAATCAAGGATATTGGGGATCTGAGCTGGCTATTGGGAATAGAGGTGAAGTGGGACAATGAGATGTGTACAATCTCATTCTCACAATGTGCGTATATCGAGAAAATACTTGAGAGGTTTAATTTACAGGAAACCCACTCAGCACACCACTTGACCCCCACCACAAATTGTCACTGTCCCAATCCCCTTCCACCCTGCATCAGTTTGATGAAATGCAAAATGTGCCCTACAGGGAGGCCATTGGATCCCTCATGTACGTGGTGCTAGGCACTGTCAAGTACCGTACCAAGACACGTCTACTCGGCAATGCCAACCAAGCAATCATCCTATATCCACGACCAAGTACCCGCGTTGCATGCATGACACTTGGTACGCCAGTTTCGGCTCGGCACGTCCACCATCCACACTCCCTGTCCCCACCCCTCGGCCCTTTTTACCTTGGGACTTCCTGTCCTTGTACTATCCTCAGTTACGAGCCTTGTCTTATAGTCTGGCACCTCCTATTGTCCTATCTTCGGACATATTCTATTATCCTGTCTTTATTGTTCTATCCCCACATTGCATTCCTTATTCTAATTTTATTCGTTGTAGACAATAACCACATGCTCTGCATACCTTATTGTCCCACATTCCTTATTCCACATGTTGCTTCTTAACCTATATAAGTAGGACATGCATGTACATATTTCCTCATTCTGGGTATCGACTAGGCTTAGGCCCTTCTACCTTCTTCCCCTCTGTTAAGTCCTTGACTCAGGCCAGCAACCTCAGCATCCCCCCAAGTATCTGTCTGTTGCAAATACAGTGGCATGCACAGCAAGTAGGGCACAACACACGAGTATGTTGAAGCCAATGCCACGACTCTTGGCCTGCAGGATTTGGCCATAGTCTGCCCGACCTTTCGACAACACCCCTCGGCAGTACCGAAGTCCGTCAGTACCCGATGCTTGACAGGCACGTGCCTGGACATCTCTTTTGCCATCTCTTTCCTGGTGCAATTCATGCAAAACCCAGGGAGAGCGCACTGGGAAGTGGTCAAGAGGGTTTTTCACTACCTTAAGGGGACGAAGGATACCTGCCTCATCATTGGAGGAGTGTGGAAGAAACTCAAAGTGTTTTTGGATGCAGACTGGGCCTTACAGGAATATAGACACTCCATGTCTGGATACATGTTCACGATTGATGGAGGAGCTGTCTCCTGGAGCTCAAAACAGCAATCTATTGTTGCATTGTCAACTACTGAAGCTGAGTACATTGCTGCAACTCATGCTGCAAAGGAAGCACTCTGGATCCACATGTTTCTGGCAGAAATTGCACAGCCACTTGAGAAACTGATCACAATCCACCTTGACAATGTCTCTGCCATCTCCATTCCCAAAGAATGATGAGTACCATCCCCAGACAAAACACATCGATATCCGCTACCACTTTATATGCCAAGCTGTGCATGAGAGACTGATTAATGTCGACTATATACCAACATATGAAATGGCAGCAGACATGTTTACGAAGGCCCTCCCTTGACACAAGATGCTATACCTGAATGCGATGGTTGGAATGTGTTCTGCTTAAGGGGGGGTGTTGGAACTGAGATGTGTAAGCACCAAATGTAGTAAGGAATGGAGGTCCCAGTCATGTTCGACCGAGACCATATATATATTGAACAACTAGAAAGCAGCCCCTCAGTGAACCGCCCGTTCACTGAGGTGCATATTCCCTTTTGCACACCTAGATACAAAGACACTGATTATATTATAGTCCTTCTGTATTTAGCTACTGTGTATAACTGCTACAGTACTGACAGTAAATTTTGTGTTAGCATTTACTGATTAGAAATGTAGACTCTCGTCAATTAGGTAGTGTTAAGAATACAAGCAGTGAGGTTCTTCATTATATCTCAACAAGGTTGTAACTTCATAAGGTTCAGAGTAGGGCTTGGCTTTAGCTTATGTGCTGCACCCTCCAGATCTTGTCATATCCCTAACTTTAGAGTCAAAGGTTTCAGAGTCAAACAAGGTTAGCCTTAGTCAATTTTCTGACTACTTAACTACTAATTTACATATGTATTATATACATACTATATAAGTAGAGTGTTTACAGTAACATAAATTTCACTCCCAATAAATTCCAATAAACCTTTACAACAAGTTGAAAACAAAAAGCCTTTTATCTAAAGCTAGAACATAGACTAAACACATAAGACCTCTATTCTCTCCTCATATCTATTTGCCTACCCTAAAGTCTAAGATATTAAATCATCTAATATATTCACCAAGAACTAGGCATACAGGTGCCCCAGTTCTACATCCAACTGATATGGGGAACCATAATATATCCATGCATTCTATAGACTTTCTAGAAATAATTTCAGAATATAATAAACACTGCTCAGGCATACAAACTAGAATATATCAAAACCCAATGAAGAAATAATTATATCTTCCTGAACGTTCCTATTATACAACACACAAGAACTCAGAGGAGAAGGCATCAGATATCGTAACATCAGCTCTGTGGGGAGTATGGGCGGCTCCTTGTTGCGCTGAATGTCCGTTGCACGTGTCGTCCGTGTGACTGCTAGGACAGGGTAAGGATAATGAAACAAGATGTGGAGAAAAATTCATGAAATGCCCAAATGTAAATGATGCGACAGTTGGGGGGCAATGATTCATGGAGAGCTGTGGCTGAGACTATGTTGATGGTTACAAGCAATTGTGTTAGTTGATTAGTTCTATGGAGAAATTATCCGGTGTGATTGTTGTTTTCTTGTCGATTTTGGGGTGTGATGTGTAAAGAAGCTGGAGTTGATCCATGTAGTATCAGACGATTGAAATACTTGACACTTTGATAAGAATGACTCATGCTATCACT
>QLPG01010471.1:0-11578 GCA_003314385.1 Gomphus sp. MG54 | reverse complement strand
ATGGTCGGCTTTGCCGGCGTACAGTTCCTGACACTCCTCCCAAATCTGAGGTCCTATCTCGGACTCCTCCCAACTCCGAGGTCCTATATTGGACTCCTCCCAACTCCGAGGCCAGGAGACCCAGGTCTGAGGGACCACCGAGCAGGAGATAGGAGCGATCTTAGCATGATGGCTGGAACTGGGAATAGGCACCTGTGTTGATTTATAAGCTAGTGCACAGACCACTTACATAAAGGGTATAAAAGAGGTTCACCAGCAGCGGAGATCCTTAGACTTTCCTCTTCAGATTTCCCCTGCTTAGGTGAGAGCCCTACATGTACTTAGATAGTAGCTATAATTGAACTTCGGATTTCCCCTGCTTAGATCTGAGAAGCCTGTGGGTAGGCTCTGGGTTCGAGTCCTATAGTCAGGCCTAGGAGGACGTCCAGGGCTGGGTGGTGTCCCGCTGGTTCCAGCCTCCGGCAGTCAAGATCAGTTCCGAAAGAGGGTTGCCCTTACAGTAGGAAAGTCTCACCCAATAAAGGACTGAGGGGCTGGCCACGCACTTTGACCCAGCGAGTGATGTCCTCGTAGAGAGATTATGACAGCCGACACCCTCCCTCCTTACACTCTAGACGAATCTGTCCTGTTCCTGACAGCGCACTTGTACCTACTAGAGGGAATGGCGCTAGCACAGGAATGACTGAGGAAATGGAGCTTTAGTGGACTGCTTCGGGCGACACTGTAAACCCCTGCATAGTCGGTAGAGCACACCGCCCTCTGAAGGCCAAGGCGATGCTATAAACCCTCAACACACCCCAACACTTTCTAAAACCCGTATTCTTCTATTCCGACTACCCAGCGTACCTACAAGCTGAACGATCCCCCCATATGCTACTCTACGACCCATATGACCCACCGTACACCCGCATTCTCCAAACCGGCTCCCTTTGCATGTCACCCTCACTTGAATCCTTACTTCCGTGCGACCCTATCATACCGAATTTCCTTCCTTAGGCTGCAGGACTTGCAGCCCTAACCAGCGACACCACTGACGTGGCCTGTGAGGCGCCACATCACGCACTCACTGCTGACGATGCCCACCACCATCGCTGATCCACACTTGCAACCTGTGCGGATGCTGAGTGATGATTCTCCACGTCTTAGGAGACATGAAGCACCCCCAAGCAGGTCCCAGAAATCCCCCCTATGCTGCACTGAGTGCGCGGTATACCCTGGAGGACCGCTCGATAGGCCTGGACAAGCCCTCCAGACATCGCGTAGGCAACAGGGGCTGTGTCGCTCGCACCGACGGCCATACCCCGTGAGCATATCCTCTACCACGCTGACATCCACACCCACCCACTCATGGTAGAACTCGAACGATCTTGGTGCCTGCTACAACCTGACACGCCCATGGCCTGCCATCACCACATGCATCGCAGACACAGGCGATGATGTTACTCGTCTTGTCCCAGGTGACCTACGCCCTCATGCACTCGCCTGCAACCTGCAGTCCCCAGCAACTGGACTGGTTGCAGAGACTCGGGAGGTGGTTGCAACACCACTGCCACCCTGTCTGATCCCCCAGCATGCTCCAGGACATGGGCACCCACCTCAGAGGCTCCCAACGAGTTGCGTAAGCTGCACAGCTTCTCACATGCACTGGGAGGTCCCCGCTTAGACTCATCGTGAACTATGTCCGATGCACAGTCTCCTCTCGCACATGAAGCAAGGATGTCCCTCGAGCATGAAGAATGTCCTGTCATCTATCCTGGACTGCTGCATCCGTTGAGCGCTGTTGCCGTGCACTCTTGCACTACCACTTACTCAGGGATGATGCATGCCCTGCAACGCAACGATCCACGCACCCGCTCGTGCACTCCTGTGCAGCTGTATCCTGATCGAGGTCGACACGCCCGCCCATTGCACGCATGTTATCTCTCCCACTCATGAATTGACCCTTGGGTAAGTTGCTGCTGCCTAGGCAACCATCCCAGACCTACAGGGGTCTCCCCATGAGTTGTGGTACTTCTACACCTGGCCACACTCCATACGGACATGCTCAGACAAGCTGAGATTGCCATTCGGACACGCAACAAGTATTTTGACATGCTGCCGCTCACTTCACCTCTTGCGTCTAGCCCCGTTCGCCACATCTCCCCCCCCTTCCTCATGTCCTGTTCCGCCATCTCCCGCTGCTGACTTTGGAAATGGCCACAAAGCAGTGCGCACTATTGAGACATGCATGCCGCAAAGCTGGCGATCTGCCTATTGGTATTGCTGACCGTGGACACACCCAGACGCGACACCGGCACTTTCAACGTGTCACGCCTCTCTGTGTCCAGCTCCACATGCCTGTTTGCCACGTCCGGCATGGGCTTGCTTTCTGCGAACATGACACCATGAAGCATCACAAGGGCTCTTCCGCCAGATTGCCATCGTCAACCATGGAGGCATTCCGACGAGCTACAAGGGCTGCTGATGCATTACAGAGGCGCCCCTTTGTATGTGACGCCAGCATTCCAGTGCGTTGTAGCCCAGGCCCAAACCAACGCCTCAGGAGGTCACGTAGAGAATGTCCGTTGCTCAGATCGATCTGCGCTCGCACTTGTGTCACACATACCCGCACCCTCCCACTCGTCTTTGGTCCAACGCACTGCCTGCGTTCGAGCAACGTGCAATCCAGCACACGCACAGCTGTCAACTCACCGGCTCGTCCATCTCGCCTGACCGCCCCATGCATAACGACCCCATCATTGCAGCGCAGCATCGCAGCATGCAACGCACTCGCGCACTGTCCTCAGTGACCCACACCCTCATGCGACTGCCTGTGACCCATGGTCCATAGTGACCGGGCTGGCTGCAGAGACGCCCTCTCGAGAAGTTATTGCCGCGCACACCCCCCTTCGAGGTCCATACTGCCGCCATCATCTTGTCTGAGCCCCCGCCTTGCACATCGCGTTCAAGCATGTCCCCTCATCTGCCGTACCGCAGCCGATTCACACTCTTTGCACGCATGTCTCCTGGTGCATCCACCTCCCTCCCTATTGATGTCACTCGAAGAAGAGGCGGTACGTCAAGTACAGGTGATCGAAGGTCGGATGGCTCTGATAGACCTGGTGTGGAATTGGAGAGAGATCTGTTTGAGGGACTTGAGAAATTGGGAGAAGGAGCTGCAAAGGATGAGGAGGAGGATGAAGAAGAGGACTAGGTGCTCAAACGCGCCACCTATGCTCGAACAACATGCAATCCAGCACTCGCTCGTCCAAAGCCCCAAAGCGACAACCTTGAGGCTGCGCTCCCCACACATTCCCTGGGCCCTTGTTGCAAACCACCTCGATGTGCATGATGCGATGCCCCCACGTTCACTCCCTACCATTGCCGCCAGCCCCGGCAGTGCCCCAGGATGCTGTGCAGCTCAACCTGCTCTCATATACCACTGTGGTCTCTGGCTCTCGTAAGGTCTCACTGATGCTACGTCCCCACACATCGACCTCCCACCTGATCGAGAGTCACGTCACACCTGCATGACACATCCCCAGGCCTCCGTCACATACCACCCGGATGTATGTGATGCAGTACCACGATGACATCAGTCGACGCCCCTGTAAGATCACCCATGATGTCCTCGTACCAATGCTTGTACGCTCGATATTGTCGCCAGCTCCTCATACGGTCTTGCCGCATGCAGGTGACCCCGCCACGGCTCCTGACTGCCACCGCTCACTTCAGACGACTTCCGCTCGTGTCCCTGCACGTCCACATCCTTGTCCATCCCCGTGACTGTCCGCATCCTTGCGTATCCACCCTCCGATACCCGGATGCATCCATATGATGTCTGCTGACCACCCAGGCAATTGATGTGCCATTCCCATGTCTGGGTTACCCCACGATCGCTACCAACCGCCCCTGCTATGTCTGATCACACCTCCGTGTGTCCGCATGTCGGGCCATCCCTCCAGGCGAATCCATGGCTCATGGTCCATGTTCCCAGCATGACCGCTCCCCACATCCTGGCATATTTGCCTTCTGACACCCTGTGCATCCGCATTCTGTCTGCACCCACATTGCCGTGTCCGCGTCACTTCCCCTTGTCTGCATAGTCTCACAATCCCAAGAGGGCAATTCAGGATCATTCCCCCACCAAAGTCCTGGATGATTCGCTCTCCCGATTTCAGGATGATCTGCTTTGATCTGCTCTCGGGAGATTCCTGGATGATCCGCTCTCCGGATTCTCGCACATCCACCCTGCTGCACTCTTGCACCTTCCGGTCTGCCCTATCTCCGTCTTTTGTACGCCCATGAATCCGTGACCTATATTCCACATTTCCGTGATTCCGGATTCCTGTACACCCATGCTACTATTCCTCCCATATGGAATGACTGCATGCTAGAGAGGGGGTAGCAGAATCCTAGAGAGGGGGTAGTGACACCCTAAGGAGTACGCTCCTTTTTTTGGAGAATACGTCGAGGGTGACGTATGTTAGAGAGGGGGTGAAGGCCTAGGGGTCCCAGTACAGCTGTGAAGCATGAGAAGGCTAGCTGAGCAGCTGTAGGCTTACAAGCCCAGGACCTTGATACTGATGCAGAGCTCTGAGAACTAAGCCTGGGGTTACTACCCTCGGTGATGACCTAGGTGCAGACTGAGACGTAGTCACAGGATCGGACTCTGATCCAACATAGAGGACAACCTGCACCTAGTGAGGACCTGTGAGCCTCTCAGCAACAACTCAGGCTTGGGCCAGATGCTCTGCAGAGGGGTTATTTTTTTTTCCTTCTGGTGCATCGGGTCGCTGCACTATAGAGAGGGGGTGATGTCAGGGGATGACCCTCTCCAAGTCCTGATGACAACTCCGAGGTCCTATCTTGGACTCCTCCCAACTCCGAGCTCCTGTCTCAGACTCCTCCCAAATCTGAGGTCCTATCTCAGACTCCTCCCAACTCTGAGGTCCTATCTCGGACTCCTCCCAACTCCGAGGTCCTATCTCGGACTCCTCCCAACTCTGAGGCCAGGAGACCCAGGTCTGAGGGACCACCGAGCAGGAGATAGGAGCGATTTTAGCATGATGGCTGGAACTGGGAATAGGCACCTGTGTTGATTTATAAGCTAGTGCACAGACCACTTACATAAAGGGTATAAAAGAGGTTCACCAGCAGCGGAGATCCTTAGACTTTCCTCTTCGGATTTCCCCTGCTTAGGTGAGAGCCCTACATGTACTTAGATAGTAGCTATAATTGAACTTCGGATTTCCCCTGCTTAGATCTGAGAAGCCTGTGGGTAGGCTCTGGGTTCGAGTCCTATGGTCAGGCCTAGGAGGACGTCCAGGGCTGGGTGGTTTCCCGCTGGTTCCAGCCTCCGGCAGTCAAGATCAGTTCCGAAAGAGGGTTGCCCTTACAGGAGGAGGCAAAGGAGAAAGCTGAAAAGGAGGCTAAAGAAAAGGCCAAAAAGGAAGCTAAAGAGAAGGTTGAGAAGGAGGTCAAGGAGAAGGCTGAGAAGGAGGCAAAGGAGAAGTCCAAGAGGGAGGCAAAGGAGTTGGCCGAAAAGCTCCGAAAAAGGGTCTCAAGACGCCTCGGAAGAGGAGCGTAAAGAGTTCCTTAACAATTCCAGAGCTTTACACAATAGCGGAGGACGAGTCCCAGCAAGGGGACTTGTCAGCGGTGGTCACTCGGAGGGAGACTCCAAATGTGGAGCCCGGGGGGTTGGGTCTGAGCAAATGAGACAAGGAGCGAGTCCGAATGCTCCAACAACAACATGCACTCCAAGTGCATCGGGCCCAGAAGGCCTACAAGAACTCCCTGCTGAGGAGTGCCAGTGTCAGGAGTCGGATACTGACGGACTTCGGTACTGCCGAGGGGTGTTGTCGAAAGGTCGGGCGGACTATGACCAAGTCCTGCAGGCCAAGAGTAGTGGCGTTGGTTTCAACGTACTCGTGTGTTGCTGTTAAGTCCGTGTGTCAGGCGCTTAGTGTCAAGCCCCGGATACCAAGCTCTGGTTCACTCGGTAGTACCGACCAAACAACCCTTGCCTTTTAGTCCCACACACTAGTGACAAGGCATCCCTCGCCAGTACATGGCCTCGGTCCGGTACATTTGGCTCATCGTTTGGTTTACTTTCCTCATCCTGTCCCCTCTCTCCTTTGTCATTCCTTCATTCCCTATCCTTCCCCTTGTCTGTTTACCTTGGGACATTCACTCCTTGTTGCCACTCAGCAGTGGCACTATTGTTTTATGTTCAGGCCACTCCCATTGTTCTATTCTCATTCACTCTTTTGTCCTCAGCCATACTTCATTGTTCTATTCTCATTCACTCTTTTGTCCTCAGCCATACTTTATTGTTCTATTGTTGTCCACATTCCTTGTTCTATTCCTGATCATTGTGGACAATACCTCCACATGATTCTTCATACCTTATTG
This sequence comes from Gomphus sp. MG54, assembly GCA_003314385.1. NCBI lineage: Eukaryota > Fungi > Basidiomycota > Agaricomycetes > Gomphales > Gomphaceae > Gomphus > Gomphus sp. MG54. The sequence goes on along the minus strand of QLPG01010471.1, from coordinate 5,182 downwards.
TTCTCTATTCCTTGTGCCACTCTGTTCCACATCTCACTTATTAGCCTATATAAGTAGCCAATGTATGTAGATGGTTCTTTGTTCTGGAAATCAACTAGGTTTACACCTTCTTGTCCTCCCTCCTTCTGTCCCAAGTCCTTTACCTGGGCCGACATTCTCGGCACTCTCCTGGGTATCCCTCTATCCCAAATTGGTGGCATGCATGGGAAGTAGGGCGCAACGCATGAGCACGTTGAAGCCATGCCACTACTTCTAGCCTGCAGGACTTGGCCTTTACCCATCCGACCCCTTCGGCTCTCCCGAGGCCTGTCAGTATGTACGGTGCCTGACACTTAGCTAGTACTTCCGAAGGGGTTTTCTGGGTTAGTGCGAAGGTCCGTAATGGGGCCAAAGACCGAGACAGGAGTCGGAAGGACTACGGACAGGGACGGAGGTGCCGGAAACTTGGGGTAGGTCGTGGAATGGTTCAATCCGGTCACTGGGGTGTTCGAGGTCGAAGGGACTTGGCTTCAACTTATGTGTTGCACCCTCCTCGATCGTCTGTCCCTAATTTCGGAAAGGAGGCGGAGTTTACCGGAAATGAATCGGAAACTGGGGGGGGACTAATTCGATATTCGTACTAGCGAACAGTCCAGTCGACTGTGAGACTATATACATGTAACGCTCTTTGTACTATCTTTAGCCGGTCATAAAACAAGGAGAAAGGTAGTACAAGGGGTTAATATAAAAGAGAGAACAAGGGAGTGAGGTACGCAATAGTCTAGCGCATCGGTTATCCAAGTATTGAGTCCTCGGTCGGGAGCGGACTCAGGAACAGTGTCTCGGTCGGACATGGAAACGCGGTGTCTCGGACGGGCGTGACGGGGACGGGATCCACGGAAACAGTCTTTCGTCCTTCCGGTCGGAGGTCTCGGAAGCGGGTGATTGTGGGGGTTAGTGTGGGTTTGTTGAGGGCATGGGCTATAACAGTATCCCCCCACTAGGACCGAGCCCTCGAGGTCCTAAGCTTGGAGTGTTGATTTTAATGGGCGACAATACAGATGGATATTACTGTGGGAGTTTTTTCTTTGATCCTTGGGCCAGATGCTAATCGATAAGCGCCAGAGGTCCTGTGACTATAAGAGGGGTGCTTCGCAGGTTTTTTTTTGGGGGGGTTCATTCCTTTTAAAGAGAAGGAATCGGAAATGTCGGGGGCTTCTTGGGACCTTTCTCGTGTTCCCTTGTATGAAGCCAGGGGTATGCGAATCGATCTTTGCCTCCTTGAGTCCATTGGTGATGACTTGGAGGGCTTGTGGTTCCGCGCCATACGGCTTCGTGGGGACTATGGTATGTTCGTCCGACTTGTTTCCTTCTTTTCCCTGACTCTCATAGTAAACTACCTCCGGAACCCATTGTCCTTTGCGGGACATCCTGTCCGGCTCCTGGGGCGGGTTGTTCTTCCTGATGGCTCGGTGGAGCAGTTTGATGGGATTATGAGCAAATACAGTAGGATTGAAGAATTTTCTAGGCAGCTAATTTATTTATCTCCTCAGTATAGTCAATAACTGAGATGTATATTCGAAAATATACCTAATTTATTTATCTTACAAAAGAAATAAGAGGAAATTAGCCCTGAAGCTTTGTACTTAATATTATACAACTCACCTCCTCAGTATAGTCAATAACTGAGGAGGGAGGCTTTGTGCGGGTTGTGTCTCACCCACATATACCTTGCAGCCAGCCCTTGACCCTATCGAAGGTTTGAGCCAGGCTGCCGGTTCCAAATCCAGGGAGCCGGCCACGCTAGTCGCGTCGTGCGTGGACAAGCGCCCGTAAGTAGCGTACATAGTAGAACAGGAATAACTTCCTCAATAATGAGGATAAAAATACAAATAAAATCAAGAAAAATAAAGAATTCAAAAGCGCACTGTTTGATACCAAAATCGGTATATTAGTACAATATATTGAGGTTGACCTCTCAGGGGTGAGATGCTAGTTTGCACCCAACACGGTTTGGTAGTGCGGAGGTCCTCGCTCGTTTCTCTGCCTACTTGGATCAGGTGGAGCAGGCCCACTATGACCTGACGCATTTCCTGGGTCTCCTCCAGCAGTATTATCAATGTCTGCATCAAGTCTCGCACAGTCTTGGGAATTCCTCGGTGAACGTCAGGCGTCTGAACGCCATTCGGGATTCCATGGCATCCTTCGTCATAGAGGATCCGGAGGGGCTCCGTATTGGTTCCATTCTCCTCCGATGGGAGGATCCGTAGTCATCCTTTGGGGGTCGAGGGGGGAGGAAAGGGTTGGGTCGTTCGGTCATTGCCCCGGGAGTTCTGGTTTGACAGAGTAGGGCTCCGTTTTATCCTGTATTTCCAGGGTGCTGTTGTCGTGAATGCATTGTTTTCTTGGGAGAACGGCTGGGGGTGGTGCAAAATCGGTAGTTGCTGCTGTTAGTCTAGCGGGTTCCCTTTTTCCCCCTTCTACAGTGCGAATCTTGTTTCGTGGTTGTGGTCGTGGTAGTCATGGCCTGTCGCCGGGACAGGGTTGGAAACTCGGGGGTGTCCTGCAAAATGCGAGTTCGGTCGTAACCGTGTCAAGGTTTAGTGATTCAACATGTTATAAAGGTCTAGGCTAAACAAGATGTCTACGGGTGGTACCGTTGTCTAAGGGACGGTACGGTATTTTGCGAGGGTCAGGGTTCTTCCTAAGCGGAGCTTTCGGAGGGTCATATTGAGCGCTGAGTGAATACTGCTGGCTCCATATTGCCAAGAATCAGTTCGGATGTGGGCTAAACAAGTAGTACTCAATACCCTGTCGATCGTTGGATCGCGGTGGGTGAGCATGTGGTGTCCGGTAGCTAAAATTGACGAATATTCAGAGGTCATGGTTGAAACTTATCGACGGGTGGTCACGGGTGTTCGGGAGGGTCGGATGGTCGGAGTGTTTCCGCCTAGGGGCCGAAATCCTTATCGACGATGGTCACGGGAGGTCATAATCCTGAAAGGTTGGATGCGTTGTTTAGTTTTGTTTCTTATTCGAAGGGGTGTTGCTGTTCCTGTGGTGTAAGTTTTCCGTCTTTCCCTAATCTGGATGAAAATCCGTGGTAGTCCTGCTACTGAGCGGGGTCGTGGGTTGGCCTTCATTGGCCATCTTGTTGCCCGTGTTAGGGGCCGAATGTGTGGTCACAGGGGTCTGTTGTAGTACTGGCGACGGGGTGTAACGTTGCCCCAGTGGACGTGGGTGGTTAGCCGATTGAAGTCTGCTACATTTTTCGTGATGCGCTGATTATCGCGCATTTGGAGGTTCTCAAGGTCTGTTTTGTCTTTTCCTGCTGGGTCGTGGGGGTCGAAGTAGGTTTTGGGCCTATCTGTGAAGTCCTCATGGTCATGGAGCCAGTCTGGCTTGTTGGGGGTGGAACGGACTGGATTAGGCCAGTCCAGCGTGGTATCGGTCAGTTGTGACCATGTACAGGTTGCCTTGACACTCTTGGTGTCGTAGGCGTCAGGGCGGTCACGGAAGTTCAGTTTGTGCTGCGCTAAGAAGGCTTGTGGATTCCTTGGATTGGATCCGTTGAAGGTATCCGGGTTCCAAGTCTTGGAGGCGCGGAGAGCTGATCTTCTGGGGCTGGCTAAGTTACTCGCCAGTGTGACGAGGGTCTGGGTGGTATGGGCCACCGCGTTGGATCCCAAGGTGGGGAGTGGTGCATAGGGGGGGGGCATCGACGAGTCTGTAGGCGCTGCTGTGGGTGGTCCTGGACTGGACCATGTCTTCGGTGGCAATGATAGTTGAATCGTCGGGGGAAGGTTCATGGAGAACGGGTTAGTTAAGTTCGAATGCGGTGTTGATCTGCGTTCAAAGGTCCGGAATCGGAGGGGTGTTCCGGGGGGTGAGCTGGGGTCTGAGGTGTCTGGAAGCTTGGTCTGGGATCGGGCAGTCCGTAGGGGATGGGTGCGCAGCGGGAAGACGCCTGAGTGATTATCTGCATGGCTTGTGAACGTGGTTGGCCTCATGCTTAATGACGATCAGGAGTGTGAGTACGAATATACTGTTAAGTCTGCATGTCAGGCGCTTAGCTAGTACTTCCGAAGGGGTTTTCCGGGTTAGTGTGAAGGTCCGTAATGGGGCCAAAGACCAAGACGGGAGTCGGACGGACTACGGACAGGGACGGAGGTGCCGGAAACTTGGGGTAGGTCGCGGAATGGTTCAATCCGGTCACTGGGGTGTTTGAGGTCGAAGGGACTTGGCTTCAACTTATGTGTTGCACCCTCCTCGATCGTCTGTCCCTAATTTCGGAAAGGAGGCGGAGTTTACCGGAAATGAATCGGAAACTGGGGGGGGACTAATTCGATATTCATACTAGCGAACAGTCCAGTCGACTGTGAGACTATATACATGTAATGCTCTTTGTACTATCTTTAGCCGGTCATAAAACAAGGAGAAAGGTAGTACAAGGGGTTAATATAAAAGAGAGAACAAGGGAGTGAGGTACGTGATAGTCTAGCGCGTCAGTTATCCAAGTATTGAGTCCTCGGTCGGGAGCGGACTCGGGAACAGTGTCTCGGTCAGACATGGAAACGCGGTGTCTCGGACGGGCGTGACGGGGACGGGATCCACGGAAACAGTCTTTTGTCCTTCCAGTTGGAGGTCTCGGAAGCAGGTGATTGTGGGGGTTAGTGTGGGTTTGTTGAGGGCATGGGCTATAACAGTTGCGCCCTACTTGCCATGCGTGCCACTGTATTTGCAACAGACAGATACTCGGGGGGATGCTAAAGATGCCGGCCCGAGTCGAGGACTTAACAGAAGAGAAGAAGGTAGAAGGGCCTAAGCCTAGTCGATACCCAGAATGAGGAAGTAAGTACATCCATGTCCTACTTATATAGTTTAAGAAGCGACATGTGGAATAAGGAATGTGGGACAACAAAGTATGCAGAGCATGTGGTTGTTGTCCACAACAAACAAAATTAGAACAAGGAATGCAAAGTGGGGATAGAACAATAAAAGACAGGATAATAGGATTGTGACTCGAAATGGGACAATAGGGAGTGGCCGAATATAACACAATGGGTCGCTGACAGTAAAGCGACCAATCTCAACCATGTTCCAAATCAGACTCTGACAGTGCTCATCCCATATCACCTTTACTGTCACCACATCACACAGCCAACCATTCTATTCAGTACACCGATCTTCAGACTCCCAATTA
>QLPG01010468.1:0-10851 GCA_003314385.1 Gomphus sp. MG54 | reverse complement strand
GGTCGTGGATATAGGATGGTTGCTCGGTCGGCACTGCCGGCGGATGGGTCTCGGTACATGGACTTGACAGGTTCCCATCTAATCAGTTGTAGGTTGTGGTAACAAGGACTGACTTCCCCATGATCCTCTTCCTCGGATCGCTTCCGTTTTAGTGAAGAGCTTATGCCATAGCTATGTGTAGTGATGGATGGGGAGGCTGACCAGTTGTGGTATTCTCCTAGAGATTGTGATAATCTAGAATATAGGTGCATATATGTGGATAGTGTCAGGAGTCGGATACTGATGGACTTCGGTACTGCCGAAGGGTGTTGTCGAAAGGTCGGGCAGACTATGGCCAAGTCCTGCAGGCCAAGAGTAGTGGTGTTGGCTTCAACGTACTCGTGCGTTGCGCCCTACTTGCCGTGCGTGCCACTGTATTTGCGACAGACAGATACTCAGGGGGATGCTGAAGATGCCGGCCTGAGTTGAGGACTTAACAGAAGAGAAGAAGGTAGAAGGGCCTAAGCCTAGTCGATACCCAGAATGAAGAAGTATGTACATGCATGTCCTACTTATATAGGTTAAGAAGCAACATGTGGAATAAGGAATGTGGGACAATAAGGTATGCAGAGCATGTGGTTGTTGTCCACAACGAACAAAATTAGAACAAGGAATGCAGAGTGGGGATAGAACAATAAAAGACAGTATAATAGAATCGTGACTCGAAATGGGACAATAAGGAGTGGCCGGATATAAAACAATGGGGTCATGTCCGAGGATAATACAAGGACGGGGAGTCCCAAGGTGAAAACGAGCCGAGGAGTGCGGATGGCGAATGTGCCGAGCCGGGACCAGTGCACCAAGTGTTATGCGGGCAATGCGGTCACTTGGTCGTAGATATAGAGTAATTGCTCGGTCGGCACTGCTGGCGGATGGGTCTCGGTACGTGGACTTGACAGATAGCATACCTGGCTCCCCCTTGTTTTCCATGAATTGCTCCTCTTCATCATCCAGGTACTCCAGATAAACGTGGTCCTCTAAGCTCTGATCATCCGCTTGCGCTCTCTCGAGGTGGGTCCATTTCCAGGACATATGAGGATCGTTCCTGGAGATTTCTTTCGCTTTCAGGGTCCAAGTGGTGAGTTTCTGGCCTAACTGTTGCCACATATCTAACCAGCTAAATATTTGTCCCTGGTCATTAGGGACCTTCAGAAGATTAAGGGATAAGCAATGGACAGGAGGAAATTTGGGGTGTATCATCCCCAATTCTTGTAGTTTATCTTCAGGTATTATAAGAGGCATGGTAGGATGTCCTGGCTTCCAATCCATGCCAGTTGGCACTATTTCTCTGATCTTCATATGGGTTGACTCCCATATGGCATTCGCCAGTTTGGGTCTTAAGACTGAGACCTTGTGGTCGAAGATCCTATAGTGTGTGAAATCTTGAGAAGTAGGAGAATAAAAATTGAAGTTGAATACCGGTCCCTCTTCATAATTGGCCGGCAGATGTATGGGCAACTGATGGAAGTGGTCACCCACTTGAACAATTTGATAGTCTGCCGACATGATCTGGATAGATGCAGACATAATAGAAGTTGATTTAATTGACTGGGGATTGAAAGTGATTGATAATTCCTGGAGATAATGAAATCTTTCTGGGTTTTAGGACTTATACCAATTTTTTGATTCTTTTATAGATATTTTTCTGGGACTCTAATTGACTAGGGTATATGGTAGAACATGGTTCAATGTTCTAGTATTTTTGTTTGACAACTCTCTTGGAGTCGTCCCATTCCCTTAGAATCCTGGGTGCATTCTTGAGTTGCCTCCTGGTTAGCCACTCATTGTAACCAGAATCATAGTCCTTGAATTTGATCAAAAATTCTTCAATCTTCCGGCCGTTTTGGGCTGCTCTCCACCTGGATCTGAGGATGGTTTCAACCTCATATTCAGGGACCTTGGAGAAGTCTGCCCTACCCAGTCTTTTGCTTGGACGAATGCCAAACTCATCTGGAGACATGTGATATTTTTCTAAATGTGCAATATTGATCACTGGGTGAATTCCATAAGATGCTGGCATTCTGAGTCGGTAAGTTATGGGGCTTTTCTTCTCTAGGATCTCAAAAGGTCCATCATACTTCATTTGCAATTTCCTGCCCAGTCCCTTTTTGTTTCTGAGCATGTCCAGGGAGTGTGGGTCTATGAGCACCCAATCGCCTTCTTCAAATTCAATTTCCAAGCGACCTTCATTGTAAATTTTTTGTTGGACCATTTGAGCAAACAATAGTGATTCCTTAGCCCTAGATCTATAAGTTTCAAATTTTTCTAGGAATTCTTGGGCCTTGAAACTTTCCGAAACATCCGGATCATCAGGTGCATGACCTTAGCACCCTGTCTTAGGTCTTTCTACCATTTCACTTGGCTGGTGCAAGACAGTTGCTCCTGTCGTAGGGTGGAATCCATAGAGCAAGGATGCTGGACTAAATCCAGTTATGTATGTGGGGTAGTGTTATAGCCCAAGACAAATTGTCTCAGGTATGTGTACCAATCCTCCAGTTCTGGGCTGACATATGTTCTAAGGGCCGTTTCCAAAATCTGGTTCATCATTTAGGTTTGTCCATCTGCCTGAGGATGATGAGCAGTTGTAAGTGCTCTCTTAACACCCAAATGTTTAGTAACCTCTTTCCAAAATGTTCCAGTCCACCTGGAGTCCCGGTCAGTGATTATTTGTCTTGGCAGTCCATATGCTAACTATTTTTTCGAAAAATAGCTCAGCCACTTGTTTCTCATCAATATCTGAGGTGGTAGGGATTACAGTAACATATTTGGTGAGCTTGTCTATGATCACAAGGAGACAATCGTAACCATTGCTAACCGGCATTTCCATGATGAAATCCATGGTTACTACCTCAAAGGGTCGTCCAGTTATTGGAATTCGTTGCAGCAGTCCCATAGGTGCATGCCATTTAGATTTAGCTTTCTGACATACATCACAACTGACTACAAATTTCTTGATGTCTCTACTCATCCGTGGCCAGTTGTAGGTGGCAGCCAAGCGGTTGTATATCCTGTGGTACCCAGCATGTGCAGATTCTGCAGGTTCATCATGTGTTTCACTCATGACTTTTGCTTGCTGATTCTTTGGCATGCATAGTCTTAAGTTTCCATTCCAATCTTCGAAGAAGATAAGTCCATCTTCTCTCTCGGAAAATAAAGGTTGCTGAATTTTGTTCCAGCCGGCTTCATACCTTCAAAAAATAAGGGTCCATATCATATCCACGGGCAAACTCTTCCGTTTCCTTAGGATGAATGGCACTAACTAGGTTGAAAGTTCTGGCTGCTTGGAATGGTATGGAGGATGTCCTTTGGTGAGTTTTAGCATTCACACCAGTCTTCAGTGTCCTGATCTCCAGTCTTTCATTTTCTTCTTTGAACCTTGCCATCAATTGGAGTGTTCTGGCCTCAAATTGGGGAGAGATTTCTTTATAAAAATCCGTAAGAAATTCTTGATCCGAGTTGAGAATGGTATGTGCTGATCCATCTTGCACAGGTCCTTCCTGGTATGGAACTCTTCTTCTGAGTAGGGAGATAGGATCCACATTTGAATGTACTCTGCCAGCTCTGTGCACTACTTGGAGATCTGGGTAAGCAGCAAATACAGTTCCTCAAGTGAGTAATCTCCTATTTACATTCTGAAAAGTCCTGCTCCAGACTAATGCTGCATGGTCTGTTACAGCAGTGATATTTTCTCCCTCAATGTAAGGCTGGAACTTCACCAGTCCATCCCTCAGAGCTAGGGCTTCTCTTTCAGTGGGAGAGTAGTTTCTTTCAGCTGGTTTAAGTGTTCTTGACCAATAAGCAATAACCCTTTCCACCTTGACAGTGGTTTCTTCAAAATCCGTGTCCCATGTAATGTCTTCAGGTGGATTTTCTTCCTTGCTGACTGGGATGACAAGACTAGGGACTTGGAGTCCTTCTTGGTAGGCCTTCCATAGTTTCTCGTAAGTCCTTGTTCCTTTTAAGTCTCGGATTTTGATGGGCTGGACTTGTTGCAATATAGCTGCTATGCCTACATCACAGGCATCAGAATAGATTCTGTAACCCAGGCCTGGCACAGCATATGCACGAACTGGTGAGCTAACCAGTGCTTCTTTTGACAGCCTAAAGGCTTCTTGTTGAGTTTCTCCCCATTCCCATTTAGTGTCCTTTTTCAGCAATTCAAACAAGGGGGCCACTAGCCAGGCATAAAAGGGTATGTATGCTGCAAAATAGACCATCATTCCCAAGAAAGTCTGTAGTTCATGTAGATTCCTTGGTTCTTCTAAATCTAATATTGCATCCACCTTTTCCTTGTGAGTGGAAAGTCCAAGTCTGGACACTTTCTGTCCTAGGAGGAGTGACTGGTATGCCAAATGGCACTTTGGAGGAGATAATGTGATTCCTGATTCACTTACTGCATGAAATACTTGATCTAAATGATTCAGATGATCTTTAAACGTTTTTGAATAAATCACAATATCATCAATGTAGACCAAGGCAAAAATCCAAAGGTATGGGGCCAGGACATTTTGCATCACTCTTTGGAAAATGGCTGTGGCATTTCTGTAACCGAAGGGCATTCTCTTGAATTGGTCAAGGCCTCTGTGAGTCCTAAATGCTGTCTTTTCCTTGGCTTCATCAGCCATTTTTAATTGGGTAAAACCAGAAAGAGCATCTAGGGTAGTCAACCAATTTGATCTGGTGAGGGCCCGGAGAATGGTATTCTGTCTGGGCAATGGGAATTCATCAGGAATAACCCTTTCATTGAGTTTCCTGTAGTCAATGCACATTCTTGGTTTCCCTGATCTGTAGACAATCAACACAAGGAATCTCCATGGGCTCTTGGATGGTTCAATGACTTCTAGCTTGATCCATGCATCCATTTGTTTATCAATGATTTCCCTCTTTGCAGGGGAGGCATTGTAAGGAGGTAAGGAAATTTCCTTAGCTTCTGGCCTCAAACTACTCTCGACCTTGGCATCATAATTCCCTAGGCGCCCATCTAGTCCGAAGGCATCCTTGTTCTTGAGAACTATTCTCTCTAGAACCTTTCTTTGACTAGGACTCAGATCAGGTGATAAATCCAGTTCTTTGATCAACTGTGTGGTCGGAATAATTTCTGCAGGTAATTCTTGTGTTTTGGGTCCTCCAGGCACAATTTCTTCTTCAGGGTTGTCTGGACCTGGATATATGCGTTCTTCTTTCTCAATTCCCAACTTCTCAGTGACAGCTTTGATCAGGTGAGCATGTTTTTGCAATTTCTCAACCTGTTCTGGGCTTCCTTTGGAATTTTCCAACCAGGAAGTGGGCATAACCCAGCAATTAACCTTGATGGATTATGACTGGTCCTTGGGAGAAATTGGACACATAAAGCTGAGGGTTATCCCTAGAGATTATTGAGTCTGTAATTCCATAACAATCTTCTGGGCCTTTATTGGAGTGAATTATTTTTTCCACAAAAATATGCTCAGAATTCCCCAGAAAAAATACATTAACAGGGACTAAGACTGCTGATTGAGATGGAACACAAATTTCCCGAGATGCCCTGACATTTGAGTCAAGAATTCTACCTCTGATTTGTTTTCTGAGGTTTTTGGCATGTCTGTGGGCCTTGAACTTGGCTTGAAGTGATGGCAAGTTTGGTATGGTTCTAATTTTGAATGCATGCCCATCATCTCCTTGTAAGGTGGCTCCAACAGAATTCTGTATAATTGTACGTCTCCCTGAATTCCCAAATAATAGATAAGTGGAAGATTCCTCTCTGACAATGGATATGGAATATTGATCTGCAAAATCATTTCCTAGGATCACTGGTGTGGTCATGCCTTCGACCACATAGGCTTCCACATCAATATGAACTGGCCCCATGTCTGTTTCAAAGATGACAGGCAAGTTTACATATCCAGATATCTTTGATGTCCCAGTGACTTGAATCAAATTGATTTTTTGTCCAGTCTTGACCTTGGGTGGATTGTCCATTTTTGACAGAGCACTTTGGGAAATCAGAGTGATGTCTGACCCAGAGTCAGCAATAAGATTTTGTTGGTTTTTCCCATATTCTCCTAGCCAAACTTTGGTAGTTGTGGCATTGGTTCCTAGGAAGGCACATCTAGCAGGTCTGGACATGTGTTTTTTCAGTTTTAACAATGCATTGGGGGCAAGGTTGGCAATTTTGGATATTCCTAGCAATGAAGTAGTCCTTCCAGCTTCTTTAATCAGTTTCCTCTTTTCCCTGCGGTTCTTGGATGACTTAATAGGCGATTTATTATCAGGTTCAGGAGGAGGAGAAGTTGGTGGAGGAGAAGGTGATTCTGAGTGAATTTTTGATCCCCCCAGCCCAGATATATCCTTTAGCTTGAGGATTAAGGGCTTGATGACATTACAATGCACTTCAGGGAGGTCCCCTGGAGTTTCCTGAGTGTCAGGGATTTTCTCAGAAATTTCTGCAATTGTTTGATAAACTTGAGCTTTGTTAAATCCGCATGTCGGCGCTTAGCTAGGGACTTCCAGAAGGATTTTTGGAGGGTTCCGAATGGTTTCCGAAGGGGGGATTCGTATTCCAGGGGGAGGGGAACTAAGGGTCAGACTTGGGATCGGAATCGGAGTGGATGGAAGTCAGGAACGCCAGGGGCCTTGGGACCGTTCACGGTATAGGGTGGTACAAGTAGTTCGAGGTCACAGGGACTTGGCTTCAACTTATGTGTTGCACTCTCCTCGATCATCTGTCCCTAATTTTGGAGAGTTGGAAAGTTTACCAGAACTTAATCGGAAACTTTGATGCAGAATTAAGTCGATATTCACACTGGCCAATAGTCCAGTCGACTGGTGACTTATATACATGTATCTAGTCTTGTACTATCTTTTACCGAGTAAAGACAAGGGGGGGAAGAGAGTACAAGGGGCAATATAAAACAAAGAACAAGGAGTGAGGTATGCGATGATCCTGCACGTCATCTATCAAAGGAGCAGAACCTTGACTTCAGTATCTTCGGAGGTTCGGAAACACGGAACCTCGGAATGATGTATCGGACATCCGGAAATCGGTTATTCAGTTCTTGAGCGATTGGAAAGGTCCCGGAAACGGTGCGGATGGTTGTGGGGTTTAATGTGGGTTTATTTGGCAGCATGCACCATAACAAGCTTGTTCATCATCCAAATCATTTTCCTCCATGATCAATTGATCATAAATACTATCATATTCTTCTTGTGCTTGGATGTCCTCAATCTCTCCTGTAGCTAGCTTGGAACTAATTTTGTGGAATTTTTTATTGGGCTGGAAGTTTGCATGTTTGCACTCTTTATCCCAATGTTTCTGGCTCCCACAGTACTTGCATCCTCTAGCACCTTTTTCTTCAGGAGTAGCCCTTTTAGATACATTATTATCATCCTTGGGAAACTTAGGCGGTGGTAGCCCCGGTGAGGCTCCAGCTAAGTGTGACTGCAAGTCACAGTAAGTTTGGGTGCCTGAGGCTCCCGCTCCTTGGGTTGCTGTCAGGAGTCGGATACTGACGGACTTCGGTACTGCCGAGGGGTGTTGTCGAAAGGTCGGGCAGACTATGGCCAAGTCCTGCAGGCCAAGAGTAGTGGCGTTGGCTTCAACATACTCATGCGTTGCACCCTACTTGCCGTGTGTGCCACTGTATTTGCGACAGACAGATACTCAGGGGGATGCTGAAGATGCCGGCCCGAGTCGAGGACTTAACAGAGGAGAAGAAGGTAGAAGGGCCTAAGCCTAGTCGATACCCAGAATGAGGAAATATGTACATGCATGTCCTACTTATATAGGTTAAGAAGCGACATGTGGAATAAGGAATGTGGGACAACAAGATATGCAGAGCATGTGGTCATTGTCCACAACGAACAAAATTAGAACAAGAAATGCAAAGCGGGGATAGAACAATGAAAGACAGTATAATAGGATCGTGACTCAAAATGGGACAATAGGGAGTGGCTGAATATAAAACAATGGGTCGCGTCGGAGGATAATACAAGGACGGGGAGTCCCAAGGTGAAAGAACCGAGGAGTGTGGATGGCGAATGTGCCAAGCTGGGATCGGCGCACCAAGTGTTATGCAGGCAATGCGGGCACTTGGTCGTGGATGTAGGATGTTTACTCGGTTGGCACTGCCGGCAGATGGGTCTCAGTACGTGGACTTGACAGTCGCACCTCGACGTGTCATCTCCCAATTGGGCCGTTGCCCTTTTTGGTTGGACAAGTTCATCTCCAAGTTCTGCAATCGTCGTTTGAGGTCATTGGAGGAGGTAAATGGTGCATGTGTCAAAGTCTCTTCATGATATTTAATAGCTGACTGGAATTCAACGACCGTCAGACATCGCTGGGCATCAATGACCATATGCCAGAATGAAGGTGCACCAGCCATTACTTCCATGATGAGCTCAGAATCTGACATCTTGCTCACTAGCCTCAGCAGCTCTACTTTGTGCACAAAGTATTCACTAGGGCTTTCATGCCCATGACCTGGCTCTCGGTACGATGCACGGTTTGCGTGGGACTTCTGGCAGTCGAGCCACACGCGGTTCATGTAGTAAGTGATGATGGCCTCTCTCATAGTTCTCCAGCTGACTGTAACTTGTTTCTTATAGCTCATGGGGAATGAGAAGAACCATTTCTCTGCATTCTTCCTCAACCAGAGGGGAATAATTTCTCCCAATTGCCTATGAACAGTGAGTGACCTGTCAGCTAGATGATTTATCTTCATTAACCATTGAGCTAGGGTGTCTGGATCTCCATCCCACTCAGGGATTATCTCAGGATAAAGTCTGGAATCAAAGTAAGCTTCATCCCTTTGCATTATGTCCCTTGCTGACTGTTTCCTTCTCTGATCCCCCTTTCTGGACTATCCCTTCTTTGCCTTTGTGTCCATCTACCATGCCCCTCATCGCCTTCATCTGGAGAGTTGTCTCCAGGTGGTTCTGGATCTCTAGGCAGTTGCGCTCGGTCTCTGGATGGCCACATGCATAGTTTTCCATGATCCCCCCTTTCCAGACTATCCCCTGGATGTCTACGTGGCAAATGGCCATGCGCCTCTTTTCTCTCATCATGGGAGTTGTCCTGAGGTGGTTCTGTACCTTTAGAAGGCCGCATTCATTCTCTGGGAGGTCGTGTCTCCTGCAGGCACCTAACCATCGGCGGTGTAGGAGAGGGTGATGGACTCGACTCGTCATTGCTGTATGTAGGTTTTTGGTATAGAAGGGTTCTAGAGGTGTTGGGTAGTTGGGTGAGTGCTCTAGTTCTTGATTCTACTGAGTTGGGGACGCTGAACATCATCTTTCATCTCTCATGCACTGAAGGCTGGAGAATGTCTTCAAGTCCTTCAGATATGGTGAGACCGGTTGGGTCCTGCAGGTAAGAATGTTCTCTTATGCTCTTCCTTCGATGTTGTTGCTCATATGGGCCCGAGGTATGTCTCTATCTAACATTTCCTTCATCTGGCTCATCAAGCGCCGGTTCCTCAAACTCCAACATTCGTCGGGGTCTAGGCGCATGTATGCGCCTTCTTTGAGCAGGATCAGGTATGTCTTGATCTTCTTCCATAGTGTAAAACATCTTCTTAAACAGTACTGCCTCAAAAAGTTGGTCAGCCCTCAGTTTTCATGAGTATACATTCTGCGCAGCTGCATATCTCATACTGAATCTTTCTAACTCAAGGGGATCCTTAGGACTCATCGGAAAATAGGGAGCAGCTTGATTGTCAAAAGAAGGCTGGTAAGTTCCCTTGTCTACTGCCATAATGTCCCAGTAAAATGCTAAAAAGTTCTCTACATCTTCCCTATAGGCTGCGCAAAGGACTTCAACTTGTGGAAGAGTCCAAGCTACTTCGATGGGCCATTGGTCCGGGAGCTGTGGAACCTGAGGTGGTTTAATGGATAATGTCTTCATGGTAAGTCGTCTCTTTTCTTTGATTTCTTTGAGTTCATTGAGCAGTAATTGATATCTCCACAGATCCATTCTGTAACCAATTTCATCTCGGTGTGAGAGCTTGACAACTCTTGGGGTTAACACTTTGTCAAGTAAGTACAGCTCGTCTTTGAACATTCTATCAGCACATGGGGAGAGAGTCCTGTACCCAGGTGCATCTGTTCTGTCCAAATATGTCTCAGCTATGCAGAGAAGTTCATTTCTTCTCATCCATGCTTTCTCATTTCTTCTGACCTCTTGTCTTCTTCCAGCCATTAATAACTCAATTTTGGGTTGCTCAGATAGAGTGGGGAGTTGAACGGGTGATCCGGAAGAGAGAGGTTCTAGACCATGCCAGGGTAATGGTACGTCTAGATATGCTTCTTGTGACATTGCATGCCATTTAACTGGTGATATTATACTTCTCACAGGTGTAGTTCTTCCACTAGGTGTGGAGTGGAAGATGGGGGTTTCCTGCATGGTAGAGGACATGCTAGAGGGAAACTTGAGTCCTTTGCAAGGCTTGTAGACTTCAAGTCGTGGATTGGGTCGGTCTGGAGTAGGGCATGGGTTCAGGTAGTGAGGAGGTGTAGTATTATGTATGGATCTTTGAATATAACCTTCCTCTGTCAAATCCTTGAGTGATTTATCAAGTGAAAGGGAAGCTAGTCTAAGAACTGAACTAGTTATTGATTTCGTGATGAAGACTAAACAAGAGTAATTGATCAAGTGATAAACCTGTCAATTCCCAGAGCATCCACCACTGTTTTGGAACCATAAGCTAGTAACCCGAGAGCTGTGACAAAACTTTGCTGTGAAGAAAGTTCAATCAAGTTCTCCAACAAGACGACAGCAAGCTAATTGTTTTGGAACCGTTAAAGAGGTAACCCGAGAAGTGTGACAAAACTTTGGTG
>QLPG01010465.1:0-21542 GCA_003314385.1 Gomphus sp. MG54 | reverse complement strand
TCTAATATGAGCTCTTTTCCAAGAGACTGAGATAGTATTTCAGTCTTGATAATTTCTCAATAGGAGAATAGCTAACTGTACTGCTCAAAGGCCGCACCATATTTAAAATGAAGGACACTCCCCAAACACCCTTCTCTTTTGAGTGTGTGTCATTCAGTTTATGTCAGTCTCCCCGGGAGCCGCATACATTTTGTATTGTTTAGGTTCCCCAGGAATCCGTTCCTGACAAGCCTTCTGGGAGCTCGCAAAAGATTCAATCTTCTGACTTAGAGGTGCTCATCCTCAAATTCGGAACACTCAGAATAAGTGTAAATCCAATTGACTCGGTACGGGATGCTAGGAGAACACGTTAAGGCACTTGTTCTTATTTTTATGTATAGGCAGAAACAACGCCTTCCGTGTCCACCAGTCCTGCGACGGGTTTTGAGCAATGCCAAGAGGCTAACAGCCCCCCTTCTGCCCTAGGCCTTGCCTTTCTATCACCATTGCACACCCCTCTCCACATCATAGACTCGAATGTTGACAGCAAAGCGATGGATGTCGACGAGGAATGGACCTCTTCACCCTCGTGTTCCGATGAGGAGACGCAAAGTAACGATATGGACATCAATGTCCACCTGTGGTCGTATGAAGTTGAGGATGTCGAGATGATAGACATGACGGCAGAAAGCGACGAATTGCAGATGCTTTCCTGGAGCGAAGTTCATTGTTCTGGACTCAATGACAGATTTTGGAGTATCCAGTGTTATAAATAGGTACGGACAACTGTTCGTTGAAGTGATAGGAGAATGGCTAACTGTACTGCTCAAAGGCCGGGCCAGATGTCCAAATGAAGAACACTTTCTTTTTTCAGTAATGTGGGACATGCCTTGGGTTCTTCGGGTGGGCCTCATTCCCTCTATTACCAACTTGACTCGCGATCAACGTCAATAGGAACATCACCTTGTTCCTCTAAGTGGTATTATACACCACTTGGGTTTCTTGAGCATGCTTCATCCCCACCGCTGTTAGAATTAGGCAAAGCTGTGCTGGGATGTTTAGCTGGGATCTGCTAGGGGTTCAGCTAGGCTCTGCTAGGGGTTCATCATTGAGTCATTATATATATATCTTCTACACCAAAACTAGAATATCTCCCCCAGAAATTCCAAGATCAGGATGCAACTTCACACTGAAGTTCTATACATCATGAGGAACCTACAATAATATTTCCATGATTTTAGGGGTGGGTTTTACCCCACACTGTCTACCCAGGCGCATACCTACCCCAAGGGCCGGCTCACCTCATCTGGACATGTTGGGAAGGGGATATACTGGCATGTGGTTTCTTCATTCAGTTTATCTTTAATTATATTCTATTTCTATACTTCCCCTCATGAGGTTTTCCCTATATAGTTTCCACCACATATATGCAGGTGTACTGCACGCATGGCCATATTAGGCTGGCTTCTAAACTTCACTCTGTGAAGTTTTCATCTTACCAATCACTTTCCATTTCATATAAATACAAGACATATTTACAGTAGAATAGTAACCAAAAACAAGTAATTACAATTGTATCTTTGCCCCTCATCTCCAGTTTGGAAATGATTCAAGGTTCAGAATTGGTCATTCTATAGTTGCAGTCACATCCTGTAGTCACATCCTGTCGCACACTGTTGGCAAATTATTGATCTCATCCCCCTAGTAATTTATATAGTATCCCTCCATTTACCCAACATCTTATACTACCAGTGTCACCAGCCATTGGGCTATACTTAAATACCTTTCACTCACTGACAGTAAAGCAGACAATCTCAACCATGTTCCAAATCAGACTCAGATGGCACTCATCCCATATCACCTTCACTGTTGCCACATCACACAGCCAACCATTCTATTCAGCACTCCAATCTTCAGACTCCCAATTTGTCATCATGTCTTCTTCAGAGCTCATTCCCATGTGTCAAGCGTCGGGTTACTGACGGACTTCGGTACTGCCGAGGGGTGTTGGCGAAAGGTCGGGCGGACTATGGCCAAGTCCTGCAGGACAAGAGTAGTGGCATTGGCTTCAACGTGCTCGTGCATTGCACCCTACTTGCTGTGCGTGCCACTGTATTTGCAACAGACAGATACTCGGGGGATGCTGATGATGCCGGCCCGAGTTGAGGACTTAACAGAAGAGAAGAAGGTAGAAGGGCCTAAGCCTAGTCGATACCCAGAATGAGGAAATATGTACATGCATGTCCTAATTATATAGGTTAAGAAGTGACATGTGGAATAAGGAATGTGGAACAATAAGGTATGCAGAGCATGTGGTTATTGTCCACAGTGAGTAAAATTAGAACAAGGAATGTAAGACGGGGATAAAACAATAAGGGACAGAATAATAGGACATGCCCTAGGATAGGACAATAGGAAATGCCCGATTATAAAACAAGGCTGTAGCTGAGGATAACACAAGGGCAGGAAGTCCCGAGGTGAGGCAGACTAAGGGGTGAGGAGTAGGCGTGGGATGGGAATGAGGGATGTGACCAATATGTGCGTCTAGCCAAGAACAACTCATCGAGTGGTTTGTACTTGGTTACTAATGGAGTATTTAGTCAGTACCGCCAAGTTACCAGATCCTCGGTATGTGTACTTGACACCATGCAACACTACAACACCTATGGCACACAGATCCAGGCAGAACCATTAGCATATCATTATCTTCGCGTACCCCCTCCAGCATATTTCTCACTCAGAAGATGATCCCATCCAATCTACACTCAGTCATATGCGATAGGAAATGCAGTCTATTTCTCAGAAAGCCAAGAACTATACATATTTCTTGGAATGACATCTAGACCAGCATATCATGATAGGAGTAGAGTGGAATATGAGGCAGAGTTCAGGGCACCATCCCATCCTGATTATCCCACCCACTCCATTTGACTCACTCTTAAACACAAAATGAGAGTGCACAACCATATACCCATTAGTCCCCCTACTCTCAGACCCCTATCCTTGGATTGGATAATGGAGAAATTGCAGAAGATATGTTGCCTGTGACCTGGAAATACTCCAAGATGACTCAGTCCCTTGACTTATCCTAAGGCCCCTCAGGAGTAGTGGACAATGTTGTTAGATGTTTATTGGTGGACTTTCTGATTGTTCTTTTATATGTTTCCTCTTTTCTTGGGATGACTCAGACCTGTTTCCTATTCTGTTAGTCTTTTCTCATTGTTACTCATCATCCTTACCTTTTTGGTTAGTTTCCCCCTATCATATCCCCTAGCCCCTATTCATGCAGCCTCAATGCTATGCCATTTCTCCAGAGTTTCTCCATAGTTTCCTCTTTTGTATACTTTGTTCTCATACTTTGTCATTCAACTGACATAGCCAACCTCTCACATCATTTTTCATCATTGCTTGGTTTTTGTATATAAAGGCCTCTGGCTCACCTCTGTAATAACAAGTTCACAAGTTAAAGCCCCAAGTCAAGTCTCCAAGTCCAAGTCAAGACTAGTCTAGAAACATCTAGACTATTGTATTCAAGTCCAAAGTCAAGTCCAAGTCTTAGTCAGCATGACACATTCACATCTCATCAGGTCACGTCCCTGTCACATCACATCCTAATCACTCACATTCTATTTTCGTTTATACATTGCCAAGTCACAGAACCTATTCCAGCTGTGCCAAATGACTGCGCTAGACCCTGCCAGAGAAAAGGACCAGTGCATGCAGGCTTTTAGGTATTAATTACCTAGAGCAACTCTACATCGCACTGAATGGAAGTTTAAGCACTGAGGGCACTTTCCTATTTAGGAGTAGAACACCAGCTACTCATCATACAGCAAGGCCAGGTCACAGTTGGGTTTCTAGCATTATATAACATTATCTATCACCATATATTGAATCTATCTTGTGAGAGAACCACAAATCCATAAACCGGCACCTTGGTGCCCAGGCCAGTTTCCCGGTACAGCATCTAAGCAGAGAGTAAACCCAGGACTCAGCTCCCAGTAGAATTGCTATAGGGCAATACCTTCCCTAGCAATAAATATATACAAAATCATAGTAAAATCCGTTGTATTATTCCCCTAATTGTCCAACCAACTCTCCAATATTATAGCCCAGGAAAACCCCAGGAAACCTTATCTGCCAGACCCAACTACAACCGCAGCCACGTCAACTTCACTCGAGGAGAAAATGAACCAAAACATAGTCTTTCTCCTTTGAAAGATGTTGACTCCCTTCTTGTATACCTGCTGCCTCTTCCCATCTACCTGACCCATATAGGCATAATGCTACTGATGAAACAATGTTTGATGGACCAACTTCCACTGGATACTTTAACTGTTTATGGAGACTCTGCTGGAACAAAAAAGCCGACCATTGGTCACTCACACTCCAGTAACTGCACCCTATGGTCTCCTGAAAATATCATTTCTTGGATTTGCTTTCTGCTTATCTTGTGCTTGTGTTTTGCATCCCATTGAACTGTATCTGGGCTTTTGTGTAACATTGAGAATGTGTCCGAGGCTTTGTACTAACAATTTTGTTGATCCCAGTCATCAATTTTAATACATGGCTTGGCTATCAGACATGCACACCACTGGACACTACTGGACACTAACTGAATGCTACCTACCATAAAAAAAGATAAGGTTTTCAAGATACCAAGAGATTTTAGACTGTGTTTCTACTGATATTGGTTCATAGCTCTGGGTCACATTAAGATGAGCTACAGTCGACCAAAGAGCTCTAGAATGACACTCAGTTGAAGTTGAGGCCGACATTCAAGTGTGCACTCCCATGTGAGCAATATTAATTAAAAGCTGCAGGATCATAGTGAAGAATGCCTGATCTGATCTATGATTCTTTTACTGTAACTAGGTATTGAGTATTTATTCAGTTGCCTATGTAACCCAGCCTCAATCTTGACATGGCACATCAAATGTGGACTCACATTGCTTTGGTGCAGGGATATGATGTATGCGGTGATGATGATCTTGTGGT
The DNA here is from genome assembly GCA_003314385.1 of Gomphus sp. MG54. Taxonomy (NCBI): domain Eukaryota; kingdom Fungi; phylum Basidiomycota; class Agaricomycetes; order Gomphales; family Gomphaceae; genus Gomphus; species Gomphus sp. MG54. The sequence goes on along the minus strand of QLPG01010465.1, from coordinate 16,565 downwards.
CAGTTCAGTTGTGTGTGTGTGGCCATAGTAGCTCATCCAAGCATGGACATGGTTAGAGTTGGTATCAAGTGGATCACAGGGTGCATGGTGGTTGCACAGGGGCATTGCACCAAGAAGGGAGAGGGCCAATGGGTAGTCTATCTAAATGCCACCACTCAGTCAGTTGGTACCTTGCAGAAACAGTGACAACAACAGTTGCAGGTGTGACCCTCATGAGGCCATGTGGGGTCTTTACAAGGATTAGCACAGACATATGCAGGTGACATTCCTCAGCGAATGTGCAGTTAGGATCAATTGTGGGTACATGAGGTCTACTGTGAAAGCTCACCCTGGAGGAATGCCACATGCAAATATTGACCTCAAATTGTGTGCATGACAATATTCCCTACTATAAATCCCAGTCATCTTCAGCAATGCTTCAACCTCTTATATGGTGCTGGGTGGTGGAAAACATTGGAACTAGTGTCTCAGAACTCCTGGTGGCTGCAGATATCATGGTAAGTAGGGAAATATGTGAAGCCCTGTGCCCTTTGACTCTAGACCAAAGCCCAAAGATGACCCCCTTGGGAGAGCTGGACCTGCTTCCAATCCCTAGCATTGGTGGGACATGATCAGTGTGGAATTCATCATTGAACTCCCTGAGGCACATGGTTATGATACATTCATGAATGTGGTAGATTCAATGAGCAAGACAGCCCACTTCCTTCCAACAAACACCACTATCATGGCATTGGGAGCAGCATGACTCTACCTTGTGCATGTGTGGGAGCTGCATGGGGGGTTGCCAAAACAAGTGGTCTCATATAAAGGACTACAATTCATCTTAGAGTTCACCCAGGAGCTCTACTGACTTCTGGGGATAAGACTTGCAGCCACCACCACCTACCACTGACAAGGAGATGGGCAGACCAAGCATGTCAGCCAGGAACTAGGGCAGTATCTTTGAGTCTTTGTAAATGAATGCCAAGAGGACTGGGATGACCTCCTACCTATGTCAGAGTTCCAATACAATAACTACATACACTCAGTCACCTAGAAAAGCCTATTTATGATGGCAGGGAAGATCTATGATAAAGACATGTATATTGAAAAGTCTCTACTGACCTTTAGGGCTTGTCAATATGAATAATAAAGACAAGGCCCAAAGGTGCACATTTTCACTTCATATGGGTGCTTAATTTTAAGTTCCAGACAATTAAAGTGTAAAAGATAAATGTGCAACAGAACAACAGAAGTGCAAGTGCAAAGCACAAATGCAGAGGAATAAAATCATACCCCAACACCCCCTTGATGAGCTACCACTGAAATAATCATATATGCTTTCAATCCCCATAAGTTTCCTATATCTATCCACCTTAACTTGCTCCAGTGGCTTGGTGAGTAGATCAGAAGCCATGTCAGTGGTAGGAATGAAGAGAGGAGTAAGCATGCCGCCTGCAACTTCATCATAAATCCAGAAGAACCACAAATTAAGGTGTTTCATCTGATCATGGTGTTCAGGGTTTTTGGTAACAGAGATTGCAGATTGGTTGTCAATTATAAGGATAGAGGGTTAATCAAATGTATATACAAGTTCACCAAGGAATTGTCAAACCAAACCACTTCCTTTCCAGCATGAACAGCAGCAGCAAATTCTGCCTCAGTGGTGGAGAGGGCTACTATGGTTTGAAGTTTTCTTGACCAGCTAATTGCACCGGTGCCCATTTTGAGAAGGTACCTACTGGTAGACTTGCCATTGTCTGGGTTGCCAGCATGGTCAGCATTGGTGTAGCTTTCAAAAGGTTCACCTCATGGTGAGTGTGAGAGTCAGAGACATTGTTGTGAGTGGTTCCATGTGATTTCAATGCCAAGTAGCTGGAAGTAGGGCCAAGGTCACATAGCTTGAACCATTTTGCAAGTTCAGTCTCCACATGTGAGTTGGCAGATATAGATTTTAAAGTAAGGGTGAGATCAGCAACAAAGACAGGGACAAACATTTTGACATCTCTACAGACCCAGTTATACATGCTGGTGTCAGACTTGATGCAAGTGAAGCCTAAATCATGTAAGATGGTATTCAGATTCTTATTCCACACCCTGGGGGACTGTTTGAGTCCATAAAGTGCCTTGATAAGTTGCCAAACATGATCTGTCCACCCTGGTGAAATCCCTCAGGCTGCTAAAGATAAACCTCTGTGTCAATTTTACCATTCAGGAAAGTGCTAGAGATGTCAAGGGATTCAAGTTCCAGGTCCTTGATAGTAGCAATGGCCAGAATGGCATTAAGTGTGGCAAACTTAGCAGTGGGTGAAAATGTCTCTGTATAGTCAAGACCAGGATGCTGACTGTAGCCCTTGGCTCCAAGATGAGTCTTGTAATGCTCAATGGAACCATCAGGATGATGTTTGACCTTTAACACCTAACGAGAGCCAACAGCTTTATGACCAGCCAGTAGCTTGACCAGTTCCCAAGTGCAATTTGTCACCAACACCTGAATCTTCTCTATAGCAGCATCAATGTAAAGCTGACCATCAGGCCATTTCAATTCCTCTGCAAGAGTTAGTGGCTCCATCCCACTGACTTTGAAGACATACTCCATGGCAGCAGCAGGAGATAACAACGCATCTGGAGGACATGACACAGAAGTGAGACCAGCTGTCTCTTCAACAGGCTCATCCTTATCATCATCATTGGACTCAGGAGAGACATTGCAATCAATTTTGTCATGATCAATCTTCCAGAACTCTCTGGGGAGGGTGATGGATCCAAGTGCTGTGATGCTAAGGAGGGGGATCAGGGACAGGTGCAGGGAGAGGTGGTAGATCAGGTAGAGGGATAGGTGGTTGGTTTTGAGTTGCCACCACTGCTGGAAGATGTTCTGAGAAGTTAATAAACTGTGCAGGAGTTGGTACAGGATGCAAATGAGGTGAAAGGGAAGATACAGGGAAGACACACTCTGTCAGGAGTCGGATACTGACGGACTTCGGTACTGCTGAAGGGTGTTGTCGAAAGGTCGGGCGGACTATGGCCAAGTCCTGCAGGCCAAGAGTAGTGGCATTGGCTTCAACGTACTTGTGCGTTGTGCCCTACTTGCCGTGCGTGCCACTGTATTTGTGACAGACAGATACTCAGGGGGATGCTGAGGATGCTGGCCCGAGTTGAGGACTTAACAGAAGAGAAGAAGGTAGAAGGGCCTAAGCCTAGTTGATACCCAGAATGAGGAAGTATGTACATCCATGTCCTACTTATATAGGTTAAGAAGCGACATGTGGAATAAGGAATGTGGGACAACAAGGTATGCAGAGCATGTGGTTGTTGTCCACAACGAACAAAATTAGAATAAGGAATGCAAAGCGGGGATAGAACAATAAAAGACAATATAATAGGATCATGACTCGAAATGGGACAATAGGGAGTGACTGGATATAAGACAATGGGTGTCAAGTCCACGTACCGAGACCCATCCACCGGCAGTACCGACCGAGCAATTACTCTACATCCACAACCAAGTGCCCGCATTGCCTGCATAACACTTGGTGCACTGGTCCCGGCTCGGCACATTCGCCATCCGCACTCCTTGGCTCATTTTCACCTCAGGACTCCCCGTCCTTGTATTATCCTCGGACGCGACCCATTGTTTTATATCCGGCCACTCCTTATTGTCCCCTTTCGAGTCACGATCCTATTATACTGTCTTTTATTGTTCTATCCCTGCTTTGCATTCCTTGTTCTAATTTTGTTCGTTGTGGACAACAACCACATTGCTCTGCATACCTTGTTGTCCCACATTCCTTAATCCACATGTTGCTTCTTAACCTATATAAGTAAGTAGAAAATGCATGTACATACTTTCTCATTCTGGGGATAAACTAGGCTTATGCCCCTTTACCTTCCGTTCCCCTGTTAAGTCCTCTACTTGGGCCAGCATCTTTGGCATTCTCCCAAGTATCTCTTATGTTGAAAATTGGTGGCACACATGGAGAGTAGAGTACAACACATGAGTACTTTGAAGCCAAAGCTACTACTTACTACTTTTGGCCTGCAGGACTTGGCCACTCCCTGCCTGCACCATTGGAATTACTGATGCTTGACAGGAAGGCAAGAAGGCATAAGGCTAGTCAATATTCAGAATGGAGAACTATCTACATACATGCACTACTTATATAGGTTAAGAAGCAAGATGTAGAACCAGGATGGCATAAGACGTGGAGAAACAATAAGGTATGAAGAGCATGTGGAGGTATTGTCCACAATGATCAAGAATAGAACAAAGAAATGTAAATGAGAATAGCACAATGAAATATGGCTGAGAATAAAATAACAGGAGTGTGGACAAAAATAGAACAATAGAAAGTGGCTGAATATAAAACAATAGGGCCATAACCCAATAATAAGTGAATAGCAAATGTCCCAAGGGGCAATGGGTAAAGGTAAAGATGGGGAATAGAAGAATGACAGGAATAGAGGTGATGGGATGAAGTGAACCAAATTATGAACTGAATATACCAAGCCAAGACCATATATTAGTAAGGAATGACTTGTCACTGGTATGTGGGATTGAACAGGAAGGGTCATTTGGTCAGAACTACCAAGTGAACTGAGGGTCGGTATTGTGTACTTGACAACTCCACAAACCCAAGTCATTTAACAAGACAGTCAATAAGTTCAGATATTTGAATGGAGAAATTGTTAGAGCAAGGCAAATTGGTGCTGGCAAAGGCTAAGGATGTTATGGCTCAGTACTATAACCAGCAACAAACTCCAGCACCTGAGTAACAAGTTAGGGACCAAGATGTATCAGACATTAAAACAACCCAGCTGTCCCAGAAGCTGAGCCACCAATATCTCAGACCATTCCTTGTCCAGAGGAGAGTAGACAGACAGGTGTACAGACTCCAACTCCCACAATCCCTGTCCTGCCTCCACCTAGTATTTAATATGGTCAAAATCACCCCCAACTCCAAAGACCCGATTCCAGGTAGATGATCCAGATTCCCCCCATCTGAGCTGGTAGAAAGGGAGGAACACTATGTGGTGGAAAGAGTTCTAGCCACCTGATACAAGGGTGGTTGTACTTCCTGGTAAAATGAGAAGGATATGGCTATGAAGAAAATACATGTATCAATAAGGAAGATATGGCAGCACTGGCCAGGGTCTGAGAGTTCTATCAGTCACACCCTGGAATACTCTAATAAATTCAGGTGGTGACCTTTGACTCTCTAAAAGATAGAATAATACAAATGATAAGACAATAGGAAGTGGCTGACTATAAAACAATAGAGCCATGTGTCAAGTACACATACCGAGACCTGTCCACTCGGCATTGCCAACTGAGCAACCATCCTATATCCACAACCAAGTGTGCATGCTGCATGCATAACACTTGGTACACTGGTCTCGGCTTGGTACATCCACCATCCACACTCCTTGTCCTCACCCTTTGGTCCATCTCACCTTGGGACTTCCTGCCTTTGTGTTATCCTTGGTTACAGTCATTGTTTTATAGTCGGCCACTCCCTATTGTCCTATCCTTGGCCATGTTTCTATCATCCTATCCTTTATTGTCTTATCCCTGTTTTGCATTCCTTCATTCTAATTTTATTAATTGTGGACAATAACCACATGCTCTGCATACCTTTTTGTCTCACATTCCTTATTCCACATGCTCTGCATACCTTGTTGTCTCACATTCCTTATTCCACATGTCACTAATTAACCTATATAAGTAGGACATGCATGTACATATTTCCTCATTCTGGGTATCGACTAGGCTTAGGCCCTTCTACCTTCTTCCCCTCTGTTAAAGTCCTCGACTCGGGCCAGCATCACCAGCATCCTCCCAAGTACCTGTCTGTTGCAAATCAGTGGCACACATGGCAAGTAGGGCACAATACACGAGTATGTTGAAGCCAACACCACTACTCTTGGCCTGCAGGACTTGGCCATAGTCTGCCCGACCTTTCAACAGCACCCCTCGGCAGTACCAAAGTCTGTCAGTACCCAAAGCTTGACACCATGGCTGAGGATAATACAAGGACAGGAAGTCCCAAGGTGAGGTGGATTGAAGGATGAGGAGTAGGCATGGTGGGATTAATGGATGGTGAGTGGCATAGAGTATGTGAGGGGTGAGGACAAGGAGTGTGGGTGGTGGATGTGCCAAGCCAAGACCAGTGTACCAAGTGGTATGCGTGCAGCATGGACACTTGGACATGGACATAGGATGGCTGCTCGGTCAGCACTGCCAAATTAACAGGTCTTGGTACATGGACCTGACAAGTATTGACAATCTAATAACTTACTAGGGCTCTGAACTCAACTTGTATAGACACACATGTCTTCACTCAAGGAGTCAACCTAAAAGGTTACCCATGTGGACTCGATGGTGTAGTGGTTAACACCATAGCTATATATGCTATAGCCTTGGGTTCAAACCCCAGTCTGGTCTTTCTTTTCACCTCAACACCTAAATGGTGAGAGGTATATCTAGGGGACAGAAGGGTGAGGCACAAAGCAAGGACACCAGAGGATGATGGCTGAGGTGATGGATGAGCTGAGGGGCAGAGGGATTTGAGATACCTCTCCCTAAGGCCAAATGGATGACTGGTGTCCTCATTGCTCACTGAGCCAAGGACCTAAGATCTTGATCCAAGCACCCAGGACCAGGCCTGTGGTCATCTAGGAGAATATACCTCTGGAGCCAGTGGAAGGTTAAGGTATGTTGGGGAAGTGGTCCATAGGTACATGGTATATAGAGCATGGGACTCACTAGTAAGGGGTTTTATGTTTTCCTCTTAATAATTCCCCCATTGCTAGGTGAAGCTCCCTTCCATCACATATATAGCTAGATGACTAAACTTAGAAATCTTCCCATTGCTAGGCACTGTAAGGGAAACTCACGCGGTACTGATTCCTGGGCAACTGCTAGAAGCTAGAACCAGTGAGACACAACCCAGCCCTGGTCTTCTTCCTGGGCCTGACTCAGGGACTCTAACCCTAGAGCCTACCCACAGAGCTAGTCAGACACTGGTAAGGGATCCAGAAGTTAATATATATTAAAAGAAGACTAAGTATAACATTGGTGCATACCTGGTAAGGGATCCAGAAGAGAATGAGGTAAGGATCCCTTACTTAAGTAGCAAAACTATATAGCTAGTGACTGTGACATGAGTAAGTCATGTCACAGTCAATGAACAAGTGCAAATGAGAATGAAACAAAGGCATTAACAGGGGGAGGGAGATAGAAAATAAAAGATATACTGAAAAAGAATAAACATTAGAGGGCAGGAGGCTATCCTCTAACAGGCACTGTATGATAGCTCTTGTGAAGATCAAGCCTACACATGAGGCTTGATTGCGATACAGTTCAGTTTGATCACCTCCATTTGCATATCTCTCTAGGACACGAAGCTTGTTGGAGTAGCTATGCCATGTAGATTGTCTGGTTCAGTGTGGCCTGACCGAGTAGGCAGTAAAACAAAAAAGCTCTTCATTTCCATTGTTTAGACACAGACTAAAAGTAGTACATTTTGATTCCCTATCACTTCAGTCTTCCTTACCATTGACTGAAGTGAGTACTTGTCCCACCCCCATTATTTCTATGTTCAAAACTAACCTCTATTTGTCATTCAAGTTCCATATGCACTTAGGTACTTATCATAGTATGAAAATAGAGTCTTCCTTACTGTTGACTGAATTCCATCTGCACTTAGTTTTAACAGCTCTCAGGCACTGCTGGGGTTTCCCTTACACTTTTTATCTATCTATACTGTTAAGAACTGGGAGAGACACAATCATGTAGTTCTTAATATATGATCTCCAATGTTGATAGAAAGGTGAGGTTTGTAGTAGGGCTTGGCATTAGCTTATGTACTGTACCGTCCACACCTCAATAGATCCTAGATCAAAGTGAATGGGGGAATTTTAGTGAATATTATGACTGAAGAATAAACCAATGAAGACTGTTAGGGATCAATCTTGATGTCAAGTCCACGTACCGAGATCCATCCGCCGGTAGTACCGACCAAGCAATCATCCTATATCCACTACCAAGTGCCTGCATTGCATGCATAACACTTGGTGAGCCAGTCCCAGCTCGGCACATCCACCATTCACACTCCTCGGTTCATTTCACCTTGGGACTTCCTGTCCTTATATTATCCTCGGACATGACCCCATTGTTTTATACTCGGCCACTCCCTATTGTCCCATCTTGAGTCATGATTCTATTATCCTGTCTTTTATTGTTCTATCCCTGCTTTGCATTTCTTGTTCTAATTTTGTTCGTTGTGGACAATGACCATATGCTCTGCATACCTTGTTGTCCCACATTCCTTATTCCACATGTCACTTCTTAACCTATATAAGTAGGACATACATGTACATACTGCCTCATTCTGGGTATCAACTCGGCTTAGGCCCTTCTACCTTCTTCTCTTCTGTTAAGTCCTCAACTCAGGCCGGCATCCTCAGCATCCCCCCAAGTATCTGTCTGTTGCAAATACAGTGGCATGCATGGCAAGTAGGGCACAACACACGAGTACGTTGAAGCCAACGCCACTACTCTTGGCCTGCAGGACTTGGCCATAGTCTGCCCAACCTTTCTCCAACACCCCTCGGCAGTACCGAAGTCCGTCAGTACCTGACACTTGACACTTGAAGAGTTAACTAGGATTTATATTCACATTTATGGGATAGAATAGGCCTGCTTGAGCCAAACACCTACTCTAAAAAAAACTCAATACAAACAGTCTTATTAGACTACCAAAAATATATTCAAAATAATATTGGCTTGCCAACTAAGAGTAAATTACCTATAGTAATTAAGTCTCAATTCTGATCTGTCACCAGTCCAAGGAAATATCAAAAGACAAGTATTTTTCTTTTCTGCAATGTAGATCTACAATGTACAATAACATCAGTGTCAATTATCTGATATACAGACAATGGCACCAAACTCCTGGTTCAAGTACTCAGTCCAAAATGTACAATAAATTCATAGGCTTACAAAATGGATATTACATAAAAAGGGTAGCCCAGAAGCATGGCATATAAGGTAGAAGACAAACAGTTTCCACTAAGTTTACATGATGTGATGGTCCTGGTCACAGCACAAAATTTTTTGTTGTCAAGTCAAAATTTTATATTCTGCTACAGAGGATGGTGAAATTTTTTTGGAAATAACAACTGAGCTACACTATATAATATCAGCCTTGTCCAGCTTTGTTGGCTAAAATAGTATCTGGCATTGTGCCAGATCCTTGTGTGAAATGGTGGATATGTGTCAAGTATATATACCAAGTATTGGGTAAGTTGGAAGTGCTGTAAGCTATCAGTAATGCCAATGATGTGTGTGCTGAACACTATATTAATAGTGCTGACTTCACGATGCTGTTGGGAAGCAGCCAAGTCCTGCAGGCCAGTTGGAATGGCATGACTTCAATGTACTGGTGCATTGTGCCCTACTTTCTGTACATGCCACTGATTTGGAACAGAAGAGATACTCAGGAGAGTCCTGAGAGTATTGGCCCAAGTAAAGGACTTTATACAGAAGGAAGGAGAGCAAGAAGGTGTAAACCTAGTTGATACTCAGACTGAGGAACTATGTACATGCATTCACTACTTATATAGGTCAGGAGGCAGAATGTGGAGTAAGGGTGGCATAAGACATGGAGAAAAGAATAAGGTATGGCCTGGCATTCCCTCTGACATTCCTGTTCAACCCACAGCTGGACCAGATGGTGACCCAGCCCACTCAATAGTCCCTTGCCTCCAACATCAGCAGCATGCAGGTCTACCAGCCCCACCTCCAGACCCCAGGCCAGATGCACCAGCATGCCTAGGCCCACCTCACAAGTCTGCCTCCATTGGCATCCAGGCTCTTTGCCCTCACCCTCGTTGGGATGCACCATGTCTTCACACAGCCTGGGCCACACTGGGTCCAACAGCTAGTCAAATACATGCAAGCCTATGCACCATGGCCCTCCCCAGTTCCTACAAGGCCAGGTGCACTGACATGCTGTTGGTATATATATACACCCTACCCCTGAGAGATCAATCACAATATATTCACGCTTTTATTTGAAATCGATATCAAACTGTGCGCTTTTCAATCCTTTATTTTTAGAATATTTTTCTGTATTTTTACCCTCAATATTGAGGAAGATATTGTATTTCTACTTGTATGCTACTTACGGACGCTTGCCTATGTACGATGCAGCGCACGTGGCCGGCTCCCTGGATAGGGACCGGTAGCCTGGCTCAAACTTTCGATAGGGTCAGGAGCTAGCTCTAGTATATGTGCAGGTGAAACATCACTCACACATACTTCCCTCCTCAGTGCTTGACTACACTGAGGAGGTGAGTTGTATAGTATAATATACAGAGGCTCCCGACTAATTTTCTTTATTTTCATTGTAAGATAAAATATTTAGGTATATTTTCTAGATATACAATAGTGCTTGACTACACTGAGGAGATAAAATATTTAGACTGCCAAAGAAATTCTCAATCCTACTGTACATTTGTTCATAATCTCATCAAGGTTATGGGCCCCATAGACCAAACAGAAAAAATCCCATTGACCATGGGGAGGCTAGCTACAGACAGATCTAATTGGTCTCTGTGGAGAGCCCAACTCATGAGCTATTTTGAGTCCAAAAATCTATCGAAACACATAGAAGGCAAAGCCAACCAATTACCTGATCCTCCCACTTTTCCCAAAGCACATGTCCTCACAGATGATGAGGAGGCCAAGGTAGAGAAAGCTGAGGAGAGACTTGAAAAGTGGTTGACCAGAGAAGGGCTTGTCAAGACTCAAATTTTGGCATCAGTGTCAGAGTCACTAGCCTTGATGCTAGAAAAGAAAAAGAATGCTAAAGAGATCTGGGATACTCTGGGAACTGAAATGACGAAGAAACCAAAGATGGTTGTCACCAGTATCCAGAGACAACTCCGGAATATGAAATGTTTGGAGGATGATGATCTCAGAGAACACCTTGATATGGCTCAATATCTCTATGCAAGACTCAATGACATGGGAGCTAAGATCTCTGAAGAAGAATTCCCTGATATAATACTATCCTCATTGCCACCTTCCTACGAATCAGTCATAAATGCCCTCACGACCTCTCTAGAGGAAGTCAGAAAGCCTTTGGATCCGGACAATATCATCCAGGTACTTAAATCACAATATTATAGGCATAGGACATTGTCCCTTACCCATGAGGACCAAGGTTTCGTGGGTTCTGCGGATAAAAAGGTGCATATATGCACCAACTGCAAAAAGCTGGGACACACTGTTGAAATGTGTTGGGCTAAAGGCAGTGGCAGAGAAGGCCAAGGGCTTAGGCAGAATAAAAGATCCAAGTTCAAAATGATGAAAGAAAAAGGGAAAGGGAAGGCCAAAGCCAACGTAGCTGATGAAGATGAATCTTCCAGAGGAGACGATGATGGATCTATGGCATTCATCAATCATGATTGTGCTGCCTTCATCAGAGACGGAACAGGTGACACCATTATATTAGATACAGGAGCTAGTTCTCACATGACGCCTCATAAAAACATGCTTGAGAACTACAAAAGCTTCCCCACAGTGCACACAATTCGAGCAGCTGATCAAGGCAGCTTTGATGCATATGGAAGCAGTCAACTCAAGATAACGACTAGAGGGAGAGGGAAAGTGGGCACATTGACATTGAAAGATACATTATATGCTCCTAAAATTGCCTTCACCCTTATTTCCATTGGCCAATGTGATGATGCCCATAACCAGACAGAGTTTGCATCACAGAAATGCACTATAAAGAATTCGTCTGGCCAAATTTTATTACAGGCACCTAAATTACAGGGCCTATATCGATTGGACAATCAGTCAACTCAACATTGCACTAAGCTATGCTTAACCACCATCGAGACACACCGCAGACGAGGGCATATATCTTATAAGGTCCTTAAGCACCTGATGGATCATGGTATGATTTACAGCTTAGAGCTATCTCAAGTTTGTGATAAATTCACTTGCAACGTGTGTATCAAAGCTAAGATAACACACAAACAGCTCCCAAAAGAATCAAGTGATCATTCAAAAAAGATCAGGGACAAGATATTTTCAGATGTATGGGGACCGGTGAGACATATGACAATAGATAAAAAGTCTTATTATGTCTCGTTTACGGATGATCACTCCAGGAATCTGTGCTCTATCTAATGAGTACAAGAGATCAAGTCTTCACCAAGTACAAGCTATATGAGGCAATGATGCTTCGACAGAGGAATGCGCATATCAAAACGCTTCTCTCAGATCGAGGGGGCAAATACACAAGTACAGAATTCAATGATTACCTAGATAAGCAAGGCACAAAACACAATATACAGTACAGGACACTCCTGAACAGAATGGGGTGGCAGAGCGCTTAAACCATACATTGGTTGAAAAGACCTGGGCCATGCTACTAGATTCTAATCTTCCTAAGTATTTATGGGGATATGCCATTCAGCATGCAAATTATCATAAAAATCGCACACATACACGAGCTCTACCAGACAAGACACCCTATGAGATGATTCACCATCAAAAGCCGAACTTACAAGATGCACATGAATGGGGGACAGAAGTTTATGTGAAAATCAAACAAGATGACAAATTATTGTCTAGAGCTAAGAAAGCTAAGTGGATTGGCCATTCTGCACAAAGCGACAGCCACTGCATTTACTAGATGGAGAGTTGTAAGGTATCTGTGGAGCGGAATATTATATTTGAAGGGGTAATACCACCTTCAAAAGCTCCTATTTTACCTACAGATGACCTCTTAATTCCTACATCCAAAACCATTAAAATATCACCCAAATCTACCATACTGGCACCTCTAATGGGGTCACGTGTTAGGTCACCTGACACACTACCTGATCAGCTGGGTGAGAGCTGCATTGAAGAAATAATCGAGCACACACCAGAGAGAGACTTAGAAAATTTACAACCAAGTCAGAAAGACGTGAGTGGACCTAGTGAAGCTCCCCCACTTAGAAGAAGTGAGAGGATACATTTAATACAAGAACGAGCTTCAAAGGCTGGCTCTGGACAAAGTTCTCAAACTGGAGAAGCCGCACATACAAATATTACTACCATTGCCTGTGAGGACATTGATGATACTACTCTCAATGATGTCGCACTTGATTCAAATTTAAATATTGAAGAGAGCGATGGCAACACATGCAACTATCTTGCAATAAGTGCCGAACCAATAAATATTGATGATAATGAATATGTGTATATATCAAACGATATACAGTTGCCTATGACGACTAAAGATGCCCTTCACAATCCTACATGGAGAACTGCCATGGGTACAGAGATCCGATGGCAGATCGACAAAGGCACCTGGGAGCTTACCATACCTCCTCCAGGTGTTAATATAGTTGGAAGCAAATGGACTCACATATTAAAACACGATCAGAAGGGAGACATAGTTATTGCAAAGTCAAGACTCATTGCTCAAGGTTTTACACAAACTTTTGGAGTTCATTACAATGAAACTTATGCACCAGTCGTACGTATGACATCATTACGCACTATATGCGCTATTGTGGCAAGAAATGATTGGCCAATACATCAAATGGATGTAGATGTAGCATATCTTAATGCTCCACTCGAAGAACCCATCTATATGTGCAAACCACCAGGGCATTTCGAAGAGAAGCATGATAACATATTATTGCTGAAGAAATGCATATACGGGCTTAAAGAATTGGGCAGAGAGTAGTATAATTGTTTGTCAAATGCACTATATTCCATTGGATTTAAGAAACTGTCATCCAATGCTGCAGTAGTGATTGGCATGGGTAACCCCTGGGTATTTTGTGCCTACCCGTACCCGTACCTGAGAATACCCATACCCTTAGCAATGGGTAGCAGGTTATTGCAGGTACGGGTACAGGTACCCGCAGGTTTAATGGGTATTGCTCTTACCTGCGGGTTCAGGACAGAGCTGATTGCCCCTGAGGCTGGCAGAATCAGTGAGGTATGCGCCGTATGCGCCATACAAGTCATATGAGTCATACGTGCCATATGTTCCATATGCATCATACGTGCCATACATGCTGTACGCATCGTACACGCTGTATGCATCATATGCGCCGTATGCATCGTATGTGCCGTACACATTGTACGTGCCGTATGTATTGTACGTGCCATATGCATCGTATGCATTGTACGCCTGGAGTATGAACTGGCAACCTGGGGCTAGAAGAGCCCTATTTTCAGTGAGTTGGGTTTCTAGAGCCCGCATGACACCGTGGTCAGGTTGCGGAATTAAATTTTCATGATTCCCAGTAAGAACCCATGCTGGCTATATCATTTGGACATTGAAATTCAGCACTAGATGTGCTTATATAACCAAGGTGCAGCGCTAACTATATAAGCGAGGTTAGTGCTGAACCTCACTTATATAAGCGAGGTTAGCGCTGAACCTCACTTATATAAGCAAGGTTAGTGCTGAACCTTGGTTATATAAGCATACCCGCCTGCAGGTACGGGTTTGGGCTGGGTTGGAAATCCTGACCCTGACCCTTACCTGCACTACCCCTACCCGCTACCCATGCAGGTTTTCAATACCCACACCGATCACTATGCTGCAGTATTCTATAGGCACAGACAAAACAACTATGTGATCATTGGAGCTGCCATAGACGATCTCACTATTATGGCTATGGACGATATTGTTTTGCAAGGCATCAAAGAAGATCTCGAAGATATTTTTAAGATGAAAGACCTAGGTGAAATATACTGGCATCTCAATCTGAAGATCGAACGAGACAGATCAGCCAGGACAATCATTTTTTCACAAGAAGCATATATTGACAAGATACTCGACCAATTTAATCTACAAGACGCTAAAACACACAATACTCCTCTAGATCCTACAACAAAACTCTCCAAAGATCAATGCCCAAATACTGACGAAGAAAATCAGAATATGGAAAAGATTCCATACAGGCAAGCTATCGGCTCACTCATGTGGGCAGCAGTAGGCACCAGACCAGACATATCATTTGCAGTATCATTATTATCTCAGTTCTTAGAAAATCCTGGCTTAGCTCACTGGAATGCAGTCAAAAGAGTGTTTAAATATCTGAAGAGGATGAAAGAGAAGAAATTAGTCTTAGGAGGAAGTTGTGATGGCATTATAGGGTATTCTGATACCGACTAGGCCTCACAAGATCACCGCCACTCTATATCGGCCTACGTCTTTCAGATCGACTTGGGAAGCATATCATGGAGCTGCCAGAAGCAGATGATTGTAGCCCTCTCTTCAACTGAGGCTGAATTCATTGCATTAACTCATGCCACTAAAGAGGCAACATGGTTAAAACAATTTATCACCAAAGCTTTCCAACTAATAAAAAATCCTATTAAAATATATGCTGACAACCAATCAGCTATTACTATAGCTTATGGTAATCAGCAGCACTCAAGAACCAAACATTTCGATATACGACTATACTTTATTCAAGATATGATAGAAGGGAAGAAGATACAGATTGATTACGTTCCAACAGATCAAATGGTTGCAGATATCCTCACGAAGGGTCTTCCAGGACCCAGAGTGAAGATCCTTACCAAAAAGCTTGGAATATATTGAGCTTGAGGGGGCATATTGGTGTATATATACACCCTACCCCTGAGAGATCAATCACAATATATTCATGCTTTTATTTGAAATCGATATTGAACTGTGCACTTTTCAATTCTTTATTTTTCGAATATTTTTCTGTATTTTTACCCTCAATATTGAAGGAGATATTGTATTTCTACTTGTACACTACTTATGGGCGCTTGCCTATGCACAATGCAACGCATGTGGCCAGCTCCCTGGATATGGACCGGCAGCCTGGCTCAAACCTTCGATAGGGTCAGGAGCTGGCTCTAGTATATGTGTGGGTGAAATATCACTCACACATACTTCCCTCCTCAGTGCTTGACTACACTGAGGAGGTGAGTTGTATAGTATAATATACAGAGGCTCCCGACTAATTTTCTTTATTTTCATTGTAAGATAAAATATTTAGGTATATTTTCCAAATATACAATAGTGCTTGACTACACTGAGGAGATAAAATATTTAGACTGCCAAAGAAATTCTCAATCCTACTGTACATTTGCTCATAATCTCATCACATGCACCCTACGGTGCAGTCGTATTGGGGCACTCCATACATCCCACTGCCACGCTGACAGTAAAGCGACTGATCTCAACCATGTTCCAAATCAGACTCCGTCGGCGCTCATCCCATATCACCTTCACTGTCGCCACATCACACAGCCAACCATTCTATTCAGCCCTCCAATCTTCAGACTCCCATTATATCATCATGTCTTCTTCAGAGCTCATTCCCATGCAACGCTACAACACCCAGGACACACGCATCCAGGCAGAACTATTAACATATCATTATCTTCGCGTACCCCCACCAGCACATTTCTCACTCAGAAGACGATCCCATCCAATCTACACTCAGTCATATGCGATAGGACATGCAGTCTATTTCCCAGAAAGTCAAGAACCATACATATTTCTTGGAATGACGTCTAG
>QLPG01010456.1:0-22098 GCA_003314385.1 Gomphus sp. MG54 | reverse complement strand
TTCCGTAGTCTCCGTCCCCGACAAGTCCGACCCAGAATCCACTTTCCGCTTCCATTCCCGTCACGACTGAGACACCATCTCCGAGTCCGTCTCTGACCGAGACTCAATACTTTGATAACCGACGCACAGGACTATCGCATACCTCACTCCCTTGTTCTCTCTTTTATATTGACCCCCTTGTACTTCCTTTTCCCTTGTTTTATGACCGGCAAAGATAGTACAAAGATAGTCACATGTATATAGTCTCCCAGTCGACTAGACTGTTTGCCAGTACGAATATCATCTTAGTCCACCCAGTTCCGACTCACTCCGGTGAACTTCCGTCTCCTCTCCGAAATTAGGGACAGACGATTGAGGAGGGCGCAACACATAAGTTGAAGCCAAGTCCCTTCAACCTCGAACACCTCAGTGACCGGATTGAACTATTCCGCGACCTACCCTAAGTTTCCGGTGCCTCTGTCCCCGCCCGTAGTCCGTCCGACTTCCGTCTCGGTCTTCGGCCCCGTTACGGACCTTTGTACTAACCGGGACAACCCCCTCGGAAGTACTAGCTAAGCGCCTGACACGCGGACTTAACAGAACTCCTTCATCTTGGCTGGGTGAACTGAGACTGACAGGTTTCTAACCTTCTGAGGCAAGGTGTATGTCCCCAATGTAAGAGACCTCCAATGATGCATCATAGCCCAGCACCATGACTCTAGAATTGCTAGCCACCCTGGCAATTGGAAGACCCTAGAACCTGTCTCCCAGAACTACTGATGGCCCCACTTGTCTTAGTACATCAGTGAGTATACCAAGACATGCAAATTGTACCTCCAAACCAATGTCCAAAGACAGTGTCCTGTTCGTAAGCTCCACCTGCTCCTGATCTCTGAGGCATGCTGGGACACAATAAGTGTGGACTTTGTAGTAGAACTGCCTGACACAAATGGATATTTTATCTCTGTTAATGGCTGATATCATGTCATCTCAGGCACTAATGTAATAACACCATTGAACACAATCCTGATGGGTTTGGCTGGGTCCAATGAGCCAAGTGGATATAGTTTGGCTTCAACATATTTTCATTATGCCCTACTATCCCTAATACTACTTGATTTTGGAGGTTGTTTGAGAAAGGATAGAGAGTGTCAGTTGCAAACATGGATGAGCACTTAGAGAGAAAGTGGATATATGAATATCTTAGTGAATTTTCAGGACAAAGAATACGTACAAGATGATGTGCTACTTTTATAGTCAAAAGAGATAGGGATGAATGACCACAATATAGAACTGGGTAGCATAAGAAATATAAGTAAAATACAGAGATATAAAGATGAGACATGGAGAATGGTCATGTATGACCATGAATAACCAAAGCATACCAAAACAAAGCAAAATGAACATAAAAGATAAGTGAAATAAAAAGAAATAAAAAGTATGATGAACCAAATGGATGCAATGAGTGTACTGAGCTGAGACCAATATACTACGTGACTTGTGAGTGTTTTGGCTTGATCACTTGTATATGGAATTATATGGTAGACATTTGGCATGACCAAGTGAACCAAAGCTCGGTGAGTCATACTTTGACAAGCTCCTAGCAAGTTTTCCTTATGCACCAGCTGTCAAAGTATGATCCACTGAGTTTTGGTTTACTCACTCATACTAGCTAAACATTCCCCATATAATTCCACATACAATGATCAAGTCAAATATTCACAAGTCACTATATATATGAGTCTGGCTCAGTACATTTACTGCATCCATTCAGTTCATTATATCCCTGCTATTTGTTTGACCTTATTCTTTTATGTTCATTTTGATTTGCCTCAGTATATATCAGTTATGCATAGGCATCTATGCCCGTTCTCCATGTCTCTCTCTTTTTAGTTTACATCTCTTATACTAATCTGTTCCATACTATAGTCATTTGTCCCCATCTCCTTTTATTATATAGGTAGCACATCATCCTGTGTGTATTCACTGTTCAGAAGATCAACTTAAGTTACCCACCATCGACTGCTATTCATCGAGGTAATACTCCAATAAATTATAACTTAACATATTGTTTTGACCTATTTTCATGATGAGTCGTAAGAAAATGGTTGGTGAAATGTGAGTCCTGGCCTTATAGAAGGATCACTCAAGCTGTTGAACTAATTGTACAGTCCAAGCTAAGTTAGACAAGACTTAGCTTCTGGTAAGAAGTTGTTTATTACATCAGTAGTCTTTATGTAAGTTAGAGAATTGTAATATGTTAGAATTGACCTGCTACGCAAGAATCACTGGATACTCCTCAGCTTCTGGTAAGGAGTTGAGCGGTGTTCTCGCGCTAAAGGTGAAAATATTAGTGGATCGGAGTCCGAATGTCTCAGTTCCGCAACACGCTGAACGATACACGAAATTCTTCAACGCAAGCCTATACCCGGAGCAGTTCATATTTGCTATGGGCACCTTCTTGGGTTGTTCTTACTTCTTTTCAATTCCATCAGCTTCTTGTCAAGATTTTCCATCATCCTGCGGTCCCACCGTCATTGATGCCGACATCTACTCCCGCGTCGAAATCTATCTTCGATGGAGATATTACATCATGCTGCGCACCTTCCGACGCAGTCCGCACCCGCCTCCACTGCAACGAGTAGCACTATCTGCCAGCTTCAATATGTTCACATCAAATAGCTTTGCATCATTCATGGCAACTTATGTTTTCATCATGCCAGTACCATCAATGTTAACAATTCTACACATCAAACATCAAAAGATCCAATATGAATCCCTATCAGATTGAGGCATCTCCACTACCACACGTAGTGCGTAGCAATGAGATTTTGGAAACATTGTCGTCGGGAGATGGACAACATAGAGTTCTCCCGACCTACCGAGCAGACAGCTACAATAACGAGTGTCAAGAAATAGGTGAGAAATATGGGAATACTGGTTCCAAACGACTACGAGGATGAATAAGGTCGTGGATGACAAATGCTATGGATCAATGACGTCATGTAAATTGTAACACTATACTGTTCTCTTAAATCATTGCATGGTGGGACCGTTGAACTAACTATGACGAGCTTCCCCAACTCGAGTTACAAGTACATCACGACTCATTTTCCCTGAGTCTCTGATTCTGCGACAGGACATACAGATTCCCTTTCGTATAACCCACAAAATACGTTTTCCAAATGGATAATGGAAAAGGTCCTCTTCGGGCTGCAGGATTTTCACTTATCAAAGTACCGGTTTAATCTCGGAGTACTCATGGCACCACTCTTGGTCCTATACGGCGTATGAATACTATAACCAATGGTCATGTTTCGGGCCATGGCCATAATGATGCGTGATATTATCACCTGTCCATTTCCGAAAGAAACACTCGGACTGGTGGAAACTAGAGCGATACAACCGCAGCTATCTAAATAACAGTCTGGCAGCAAAGTGGTGCGACTTTTCCGATAACTTCGCTTACCTCCTATACTATGAAATCACCGAGAAAACCTACTTTGGTGAGCGTCGTCGTCGTAAGTGTCGAAATAACCGAGTCCTAGGTTAGGAGATGTATTTAGTGCTTGATTATCTATGATCTTTCCATACTCTACCACGTCACAGGTGAAACCACACCAGACACACCATAAGTCAGTTGTCGATACACGTGTTCCTATCTTTGTCGCCATACTCATCTATTCCAGTTGAAGACATCCTAGACAAGGATAGACTTCGGTACCTTCGGTACTTGTAAAGAACATCACCGGGTACCCGGGCCGCCAAAAACGGGACGGGTGACGCGCCGAGACTGAAACGTGATTCCTTCATGTGATCCCCTTCATCGACACGGAAAAAAAAATAAAAGAAGAAACAGGAAGACAAGAAATATCATTATGAGTCTGGAGGTGTCAGGCTGCCACTGCAGCACTCCGTGGTCTCAATACTTGATGAACGTAACCCTAAAGCCCTAAGCTCACATTTTTCCAAATTCTCGACTCTCGATGTTTTCACTTGGCTCAGTTGCGTTATTGACGGTAGTGTTGATGCCTTGGTGTGCTTTAGCTGATACGGACCATTCAACACCCCTCTACAAGAATCCGAATGCAAAGATTGAGGACAGGGTCAATGATCTATTAGGCAGAATGACCATCGAGGAAAAGGTGGCTCAGATGTATGTTAGATTTTTGAACTTCCTATTTAATGTTCAAAGCTATATCTCTGTCAGCATCCAAGGCGACCTCAACGGATGGATGAATCTTACTGATCCTTTAGATAATACGCTGACATTCAATCAAACCGGGCTGGTTCGTTTATATATCTGTTTTTCATGGAAGAGTCTCATACTTTTTTTTTTTTGCCTTATCATTAGCAAGAAATGATGAGGCTCAAAGGAGGCTCCATTTGGGGTCTGTCATGATGTATCTTTGTGTGCTTCCTGGCAACTGATGTTGTGCTAAGGTGGATATTTAGTGCCATGGGACAAATTCGTGTATGTTCTCGCGACTCGCGATACGGATCCCGTTTCCTTTAATCTGACCAAAGCTTGCTCTCATAAAGGTTCGGAGTCACTGTGGGACAGAAATATCTGATGGAAAACACCAGGCTCGGGATACCTGCTCTCATACAATCAGAAGGTCAAAAACATCAATAGGTGTCTCAGATGTCCCATTAATATTACAAATGCACAGGTCTTCACGGGTTTACTAACAACGGCACTATCTGGCCCTCACCGATTGGTCTGGCTAGTTCATTCAACGCCGCTCTTCTCCAACAGGCAGCTGCAACAATAGCTGACGAGGCGGAAGGTCTAGGTATTACGTATGTCTTGAGCATTATTATTTCTTCCCCTAATGGAACATCATCAAGCCAGATGTTTGCGCCTGTCCTAGATTTGTCAAGGGAATTAAGATGGGGTCGTGTAGAAGAAAATTACGGAGAAGATCCATACCTGTTGGTATTTCACCTATATGTTATTATGCTTCAAACCTAATATCACCTTTCAAATTACAGGACAGGAGAAATGGGACATGCATTCGTGACTGGTCTCCAGAGTGGGAGGCGCCGCAATACCTCTTCAACTTCCACTGCACGCATGGCCGCGACCTGCAAACATTTTGCTGCTTTCGGTTCCCCACAAGGAGGACTGTACGTATCATGTACATTCTTTTCGTCATTCACGGCTTCATAACCTGGTAGAAATATCGCACAAGTCACTGGTGGCGAGCGCGAGCTTCGGACGATTTACCTGAAGCCATTCAATAGAGCCTGCCTTGATTCGTTATCCATCATGACTGCCTACTCCTCGTACGACGGTATTCCAGCAATTTCGAATAAACGTGAGTCATTCACCATAATATTTAACTGCTTCACTCAGTTTGAGTCTTCGTAGACTTATTAACCGATATCGTGTGTCTTACACTTGACTCATTTGAGCTAGAGCTGAATTTCTGTAGCTACGAAGTGAATGGGGATATAAATACTGGGTTACTAGTGGTAATTAATCTCCATTGAACTTGGTCAAAGACATTGTTTTCTATTCTTGCTTTAAAATTTAGATGCAGGGCAAGTACTTTGCACAGAGAAATCAACTAACTCACCTGACCTGAATTATCCCACAGCTCAGTTGGCATCTTCCGCTTTATCCCCTATTCGTTCCTTAACCTTCTGAACCCAGGTTGACTTGCTTATCAACACCCATGGTACGTGCGACTCCAGGGCATGCGCAGCAAAGTCCTCACTTGAGAATGGTATCTCTGGCGAAATGGGGGGCGGATCGTATACTTATCTCACTCTGCCTGGTAATTGTGTTCATTCTGGCGTTGCGACGTACCACTTACTCAAATACCGCAGATCAAATTCGAAATGGCAGTGTCGATGTAAAGTTTTTGGATGAGACAGTTAAAGCCATGCTGCGAACAAAGTTTTCCCTCGGAATCTTTGAGAGTATGTGACATATTTTACTGTATTGATTTTTCGTGTCGATATTGCTCCATTTTCCAGATCCTTATCCATACGAGGATTGGCGCTCATTCTTGCGCACGAACACAACACGCTCATTATTGCACGACATGGAGCGAGAAACCATTGTTTTACTCCAAAATAAAAACAATGTCTTACCACTCAAGAAAACAAGCGGTTCTGTTGCATTGATAGGGCCGCAAGTCGATCGCGTCACGGTGTGTCCGCTCACGTACCAATCAAGCTTCCTTTTTGTTTATATATATATTTCTCTCAGTTCGGCGATTACGTTTTCTTTAATGCATCTTTGAACGGCATAGCTCCATTAGATGGTGTCAGGCAGGTCGTATCCGGCGCAGGGGTAACCATAAACTTTGCACAAGGATGTCAATTATGGTCGAACGACCAATCTGGATTTCCCGAGGCTATTTCTGCAGCCGAGAACTCTGATGTAGCTGTCGTGATGGTTGGGACATGGTGTATGTACTATATCTCTCTTTCTCTTCAGCTCTGATCATTGAGCTTGTTATAGCATTGGATCAAACATTATTGTGGACACCGGGAACCAATGCTACCACTGGGGAACATGTTGATGTTTCTGAGCTGAGCCTTGTTGGGGCACAGCTTGATTTGATTAAAGCAGTCAAAGGGACCGGAAAGCCTATAGTTGTTTTTTTTGTCTCTGGAAAGCCCATCGCCGAACCGTGGATTGCTGAACGTAAGTGGTAGTTTTTTTTCATTATCCAGGCACAACATAATGCTCACCTCTATTTTAGATGCCGATGGAGTATTGCAGCAATTCTACCCCGGGGAATTGGTATGGCATATAAATGCATGAGTTATAATGTCACTCGAACTGTATATAGGGTGGCGTCGCTATCGCGGAAGTGCTTTTCGGAGATGTCAACCCATCTGGTATTTCTACATCTCTGCCTCTGAAAATGACAATGTTTAAATATCCTCGGCAGGTAAACTCCCAGTCTCGTTCCCTCATAGCGTAGGGACTACCCCTGCATTCTATAATTACCTTAAGGGGAGTCGTCCGACAGATTTTGGATCAGTCGCTGATGACGGTACACTCCACTTCGGTCATCAGGTACCATTTGAACATTTTAGCTTCTCTAACAGCATACACTAATCGTAGTCCTTTACGATCCACAGTATGTTCTTGACTCCCCAATCCCCCTTTGGTCATTTGGTCAAGGTCTCAGCTATACCACGTTCAATTAGTTAGTACATGATTTCCATTGTAATTCATTTCTTCGTTGCCAAACCTAAAGAACTCTAGCACGGACCTTCAATTGTCGGAATCAACTATAGGAACCAACGATAATTTCAAAGTTATCGTCAAGGTACACAATACAGGCTCAATGGATGGACAAGAGGTTGTCCAGGTCTGTCTTGAACTGTGAGGATATCACACATATCTTACTCTGATTTACACAGGTCTACGCAACGGATCTTGTGAGTTCTGTTGTGACACCAAATCAATTCCTTGTTGGGTTCCACAAAGTCCACATTCCGTCAGTTTTCTTGTCGTGTTGTCCCCCCACGAACAATGTATTAACTTGTTTATATTTAAAAGGGCTGGTCAATCCGCAACAGTATCGATCGAGGTCCTCTCCGAACAACTCGCGGTATGGACGCTCCAGAATAAATGGGTAGTCGAGCCAGGGACATTCCAAATCAAAGTTGGGAACAGTGCACAGGTGTTTGCTCAAACGACACTCACAGTGCGGTGAACGGGAATGTAATGTATTCTCAAAGAACATTTTGATCTCATGTTCATTTCATCATTTGATCGCACACGATTGCGGGAAATGGTGTAGGTTTTAGCTCTAGTGATGGAGAACATTGATATAAACATATCAGCTGAGTTTCAGTGTCTATAACGACGCCATTGGTCGCCCCGAAGTGAGGTGAATAGATCAAGAAAGAATTAAATACAGTACAAAGTGGCATGGAGAATCTTTTGTAGAGCTGGCGCTATAAAAGGGTGTCAACGGCCACTGTCGCGTGTCGCCTCTCTTTGGTACGCGAACATTGGAAAAATGCCTCGCTGCATGCGGTTATATATACACATCGTCTCACAGTGGATATTTCTCGCCACACACCACCTTCTCAAATTCTTTCCTGTTTGTCAAAACTTTTACCGAAGCTCAGATCACACATGAATTGAAGTAGGAATCTGAGTTACGTAGTGTTGATTTCTGGACATCGAACGGTAACGGCTCCGAAAAAAAGGGAAGAATTATTCCATATTCTCAAACCTAATAATAATGGCTGTAAACTGTGCTGTGCACGCGGAAATTCACTTGACAGTGAAAACAAAAGAAAGAAACAAACAAACAAACAAAGAAGAAGAAAAAAGAAAGAAGAAAAAAGAAAGAAAAAAAAACAGCAGCCGCTAAAGGCCCATCGTGCTCAAAAGACCATACTCCTGACAGGCTGTAAAGTTATTTTCCACTATTTCACGACAGCGGATACGTCAATGATCCAGTCGAATTTTAAACTGTTCTTGGTAGTGGCTGTAAACAATCGACGTTGGAGGAAAGTGCTAAAATATTCAAAGAAATGAAGCTTACAAATAAACACAGTGATGAGATACAACTATCAGGACAATGAAGCTACCCGGAGGAGTTGGGAAAAGGAAACGAAGAAATAGGGGGCAAGGCGACATAACACAGGACACCCATAGCACTTACTTAGTAACGTGGCCCTTGGTCTTTGTACCGTGTATAACAACGAACGGCGACGGTTCAAATTATTATAGAGACACTTAAAGAGTCCGTCCTGAAATGGCATCGCAACTTGGGCTGGAGACCGATAATTATTATGACTTTAATTTGTTTCAGCACACAGCCACATCTCTTCGATTGATCATGACTCCACTCTCCAACTTCGACGTCATTGTCCGACTGCAAAATCACCTGACCGAACGGTTTGTGCCATAACACCGAAATTTACAACGATATCACATCCACGGTACCAGATGAATGTGTAAACGTTTTCCCTCTGATAGAATAGGATGGTCGTAATAATGCTAACGTAACACATGTGGAGAGAAACTATTGCACAAGGATTGCAAACGCAAATGACCTAATCGGGTACAGCAAGCTTGAAATTCAATGCAAATCCTGTATGGATGAGGGATCGCGGACGCATGCGTAAAGAATAACCGGAGACCAGCAAATCGAGGAGAGATGGTGACAAAGCAAGACTGGCTTCGAATGTAAAAACCCACAAGCAGCCCCCGCCCTCCGGACGGAAGCAGCCAGGTGGCCCTGCCACAGCCCAGCCAGCCCAGCCCAGCCAAACCCCAGCCAAAACCCCAGTCAAGGCCCAGCCAAGACCCCACCAGAGCCCAGCCAAAACTACAATTTTCCAATCCTATGTTCAACACATCTCTATCTATTAATATCTATGAATTGTCCTTGAGTAACACTTCTCTATATCTAAATATTACTTGTTATCCTTCCCTCCAGTAACATACTTACAAAGGATCAAAGCACCAATTTCTGTGCTATCTGCCAAATATAATGGCACAAAAAAGGACAGCAGCATGAAATCAAGCTTGCAAAGACAATTCTTCTCTGCCAAAGGATTAATGTTACCATGAAAACTGACATTCTGCTCGATAGGAGAAGACTCTGTTTACAGTCTGCCTTGCCGTCGAGGATATAAGAGATGGGAAGAAGGGTTAGTAGAAAGCAGTTAAGTAGAAAATGGACCACTTGATTCAATTGCAATTGTTATCACGGGGCCTCAGTCACACTATGAAATAGGGGCACATCTCAGGGAAGGCGCAGTCAACTATTGTTCGTTGAAATGAATTGCGTGGGTTGTGTTATACAAATGACCATCGATATAGCCCTTACTCCATCAAGCCACCCTGCCCAAGTAGGACCATTCAGGTAAAGCTGGGTGAGTCGTGGAGAAGAGGAAATGGGAGAATGGCCTGGGGTCAACTGCGTTGACTTTATGTGGTATACAGCTTTTCCAAGCTTGACTAGGGACTTTTCTGACCCGTGTGTTCGAGTCCATATAGGATATATAATATAGACAAACCTTTTTTTATTAGTCGCTTGCTCCAGGACCCGTCTCTGTGTTTGGTGTATGAGTCATTTGCATGCTCAGGGGACAAGATTCAGAGTTTTGGATCGCATACTGCTCTCCACAGAGCCGAATAAAACCCTGATTCAGCCGGTAGGACGGACACAAGGGAAGGCCAAAAGAAGGAGGACAAGACGGGCACGTGAATCTGGTAAGGGATAGAAAGAAAGTGACCGTGTACTATGGCTAATGAAATGTAGGGCAAATAGCACAATCTATGGTCACGCCCAAAGAAGGATCTATGAACGTCACCATGGTTCACAAGTTCCGTCTGGGAGGTGACACGCAGAGTGTGGCCGGTGCATCTGACAAACCGGTCTGCTCATGCAACCAATGCAATGTTGGTAAGTAGTCAAGAATGGTAAAGATATTGCAGCCGCTGATCTGCACCTGTGGGCAGTCAAATCTCGAGAACCGTTGCCTGGCATTGGAGAGCTATTCCCTGATCTCCCCCAACAGCGATTTGGGAGCCATGCAACGGTCCCACGGTTGGTAACCGACCGACGTGTTGCATTTTACGAGGGTCCTTCCACTAGCAACCCTCAAAACCGTTAAACAACAAATGCCCCGCTCCAGGGGTTACCCATTGTACGATAAATTGGACACGGCAGTGAGTCCCGGTTGTGAGGGATGGTGACAAAGAACATCTTGTGCCAGATGATAGCCTCCAACGGGGTTTTATATCCGAGTCCACCCTTGCTTTGTCACCATCTCTCCTCGATTTGCTGGTCTCCAGTTATTCTTCATGCATGCCTCGTGATCCCACCTCTACATGATTTGCATCCAATTTCAAGCTAGATGTATCCAATTCGGCCATTTGCATTTTCAGTCCTTGTGCGGTACTTTTTCTCCACATATGTTACATTTGTATTATTACGACCATCGTATTCTATCAAAGGCAAAACATTTACTCGTTCGTCTGGTACCGTGGATGTGATATCATTGTGAATTTCGGTGTTATGGAACAGACATGTTCGGTTGGATGATTATGCTGTCGGACATTGACGACGACGTCTCTTCAATTGGTCATAGACTCCACTCTCCAACTTGGCTGTTTGCTGAAACAAAATAAAGTCATAATGTTTATCGGTCTCCAGTCCAAGTTGCGATGTCATCCATTTTCAGGATGGACTCGATAAGTATCTCTATAATATTTTGAACTACCGCCTTTCGTTGTTATACATGGTACATGGTACAAACTCCAAGGGCCATGTCACTAGGTAAATGCTATGGGTTGCCTGTGTCATATCGCCGTGCCCCCCATTTATTCGTGTCCTTTTCTCGACTCCTCTGGGTAGCTTCATTATCCTGATGGTTGTATCTCATCACTGTGCTTATTTGTAATCCCCTGAATATTTTGACACTTTTTTTCAACGTCTAATGTTTACAGCCACTACCAAGAACGGTTGAAAATTCGACTGGATCATTGATGCATCTGTGGCTTTTTTTTTCAAGCGCCAAGGCTAGGGCAGTCATACTCATACTTTGCCTCAAACGCGATGAGTTTTTTCACTCCACATGATCCAGTCAGGGGTCATTTTATTTTAACTTTTCAAGGGACGTCACTACATGGACAAAGTGGGGTCCAGGAATGCTCAAGCAATAGTGTCAATCTCATGAATTGATGACGATTATGGTCTATAAGGATCACAGTCCTTGCTCCACAGGATTAAAAGTGCTCAAAAATTGGTTGAATTCTCAGATGGAATTCGTTCTGGTCTAATTGTTTCATCATGCTGCGAAGCTGACTAATTAAATTACAGTAACCGTTCTCCTCCTCGTGAATCGCCACTCCAGTTCCTGGACAGTTCAAGCAGATCTACACCCGTGCTTCATGAGCGGGTATCGATATGCAATCTGCTATGACCCAACCTGTTCAATTTCTCTTGAAATATGTCATGCAACCGGTGATTGGGCTCTCCATGCGAGCGTGGGTTATATACCTTTTAAATATACAGCACTTCGGTGAAGGAGGTACACCAAGTAGGATGCAGAGATATAAGCAAATTTACTGGGGGGACTGGTGTCAGATAATCAGTACTGTGCAAAGAAAGATACACCTGGGTGATGGGGTGATGTATAGGTGAACTGTCTGGTAAGTATACCTTGGGAAAATTTATGCGTTATGCTCTAAATCTGGTAATTGAGCCAAGACCGGGGCTTTCACTGGTGTTCATCAGCACTTCAGGAAATTTCGACGCTTGGGTCAGATCCCACCTGCTAGTCCCCTCCCGATTGACCTTTTTATCAAGTAGCTACAATGCATAGACACCTACTTGACTTTATACAATTAATTCCATTTATTTTACATAATATATAAATATATGAATTTCTCTGAATACAACATTGGGGGGTGCTGTGTGACTGTTTGGCTCCCAAATGAGGAGCATCCACATCCCCAGCAAGAGGTGTGAGGGGAAATTTTTATGAAATTTGGCCTGCATAGGTCATTCAGATACTGAGTAGAGCATGCATGAAGTTTCCCATTGAGGGAGGGCCCCTGAGAATGGAATGTACAGGTAGGTAGCTGGTAAGTGGTGGTAAGTGTAGAGGTAAGCAGATTTATCCCAGATTTTTACATAAATTTACAGGCTAAAAACCAGCTGCACCTGCTGCCAAGTTCCAAGAATTGTTCCTCATAGTGGGATATGGGTTGGTACCTCAGCCTGGTTGAGGCAACATCTGGTTTGGATGATATGAGCACATGAGCACAAAACCCACACACAGTGAGCTGTGGGGCCTGGGTAAGGGGCTACTGGGAAAGCTCAGTATGGTATGCATCAAAAAGCATGTTGAAAAACCCATTAAAAGCACACCAGACTTGCAGCACTAATACAACCTTGAACCACCCCTTGTCTAAAAGTGTATTGAAAATTGTGTTGAAAAGTTCATTGAAAAGTGCATTGAAAAGTGTGTTGAAAGGTGTGTTGCAAAGTGTATTGATGTCATGACCTCACCAAATCATATCTGCCCTAATCTCCAGTTCAAACCACATAAATGTGTTTCCTTTTCAGGACAACCCTGCTCGACCACATGGACACATCTTTATTCTCTGCCAATCCTGCATATCTGCCTCCCTTAGTCTATACAACCTCTGCTACCAATCCTCAGCCCTCAGACCAGACATTGCTCCTACTATTCACCAGTCACAATTTCACCCAACCTTTACCACTAAACACATTTTAATTTCCATTCCTTTATTCTGCTGATCAACTCAATTCCACTCATCATTCCTGAAATGGAAGTGCATCAAGATCCTGCTCAAGATCCTGCAGTGGCTTGGTCACAATCACAAAGTTTGCTTGGCCCCTTGTACTTTTGCTCCCCTGTTCTTTCGATCAGAGAACCTTTCCCCATTTGTATTTCCCCTTGTTCTTGGTCACCAACTGTACTGAAATTTGAGATACTTACCAGTATATAGTATGCATGTAAAGTAGAAGTTTGGTAGTCTGATAATCAACTCAGAATTCAACTGTCAGGCACCAGGAATGCCGACGATGCATGGGCCGAGCACTATTGCAATAGTGCCAACTTTATGATGTTGGTAGGAATCGGTCAAGTTCTGGAGACCAATTGAGGTGGCTTGGCTTCAATGTATTTGTGTGTTGTGCCCTACTTTCCATGCATGCCACTGATTTCAGACAAGGGAGGTACCTGGGAGGGTGCCAAGGGTGCTGAAAGTGCTGGCCTGAGTACAGACCTCAGATGGGAGGAGAGAAGATAAGGAGGCTTATGCCAAGTTGATATCCAGAATGAAGCACTATCTACATACATTCGCTACTTATATATGTTAAGAAGGGGGATGTGGAATAAGGAATGGAGAACAATAAGGTATGCAGAGCATGTGGAGGTATTGTTCAAGAATAGAATAAGGAATGTGAATGAGAATAGAACAATGAAAATAAGATAATAGAAATATGGCCAAGAATAAAATGATAGAGAGTGACCAAATATAAAACAATAGGGTCATGGCTGAGGATAAAACAATATAAAAATGTCCTGAGGTAAGATGGGCCAAGAAATAAGGAATAAGGAATAAATGGGTTGGGGATTAATGGATAATGAGTGGGGAAGAGTGGATGAGGGATAGGAATAGGGAATGTGGATGGTGAGTGGGTCAAGCTGAGACTAATGTACCAAGTGACATATGTGTGGATTGGTCACTTGCACATGGAATTAGACTGATTGTTTGGTCAGCACTGCTGAGTTACTGGATATGTAGTATGTGCACTTGACATCAACCAGGCAATCCTTGCTCAGTCTCCAAACTTTTGGTAAAGGGGTTTCTACAACCTTGCTCCACTCCAAACCTCTGTCTGAAGCTAGGGATACAATGAAATTTGGAAGGCATAGCACACAAGCTGAAGCCAAGCCCTACTCCAAACCTCTGCAAAGTTTCAACCTCACTGAGATATCAACTTAAGAACCTGACCGCTTGCATTCTCAACAGTTGAAAAGCACAACAGACTTGCAGTGCCAGAATATGTTCTTGAACCACCCCTATTTAAATGCTGCTTTTCTCCTCAACAGAGGGTATGATAGCAGATACACCATACATGTGGCTTGGCTACATTGCCTCCTTGACTGTTTGGACCTTTGCTGCTAGATGTGCCATCTCCAGCTGCCACCTGCACCCATACCCACCCTGACACTGTTGCTCTCTCACCCTCTACTCCCATGGATAGGATAAATTCAGTTCTATTGTTCCTAATACAATATCTCCTAGTGTTGAAACAATAGCAGACAGTGACTCACAAAACTGAGTCAATGTTTGGTGCTTTTGGACTATTAATTGAATAGTTTTGAATGTAAAACATATATGAAAAAGGTGTTGGTGTATCAAAGAAAGAATCTGATCAGGGATATGCAAGCATTAAGAAATTATGTAATTCCGATTAGGGGTGATGAAGATATGGGCAATTTAAATCAAGGGCCCATTGACTCAGTTTTGTGAGAGGGTGTCAGGCTCCGGGAATGCCAAGGAGTGGCCAAGTCCTGCAGGATGGGAATAGTGGCATGGCTTCAACATGCTCATGCATTGCACCCTACTTCCCATGCATGCCACCGATGTAGGACAGAGGGATACCTGGGAGAGTGCCGAGAATGTTGGCCCAGGTAAAGGACTTGGGACAGGAGAAGGGAGGACAAGAAGGAGTAAACCTAGTTGATTTCCAGAACAAAGAACCATCTACATACATTGGCTACTTATATAGGCTAATAAGTGAGATGTGGAACAGAGTGGCACAAGGAATGGAGAACAATAAGGTATGAAGAATCATGTGGAGGTATTGTCTACAAGGATCAAGAATAGAACAAGGAATGTGGATGATAATAGAACAATAAAGTATGGCCGAGGACAAAAGAGTGAGTGAGAATAGAACAATGGGAGTGGCCAAAATATAAAACAATAGGGCCACTGCCGAGTGGCAACAAAGAGTGAATGTCCTGAGGGTAAATAGGCAAGGGGAAGGACAGGGAATAATGAAGAATAGGAGGGTGGGATAGGGATAATGAACCAAATGATGAACTGAATGTACCGAGCTGAGGCCACACACTGGTGAGGGATGATATGGGTAAGGGTCGGTTGGTCGGTACTGCCGAGTAAATCAGAGCATGGTATCATGGGCTTTACAGAGAGTATCAGAGAAATAGTAAGTTGCAATTCTAGAACTTGGTATTGCCCCCCTTAGCCTTAATTACTGCCCCAAGTATTCTAGGCATACTCTTTATCAAATTCTGACACACCTTTGGTGGTATGCTATTCCATACCTCCTCTACTCTCTCTCAAATGTGCCAAACTGCCTTGGGTGGTGTTGGATACTCCTTAAGCCTGTCATTTTCATGATCCCACAGGTTCTCAATAGGATTCAGGTCTGGAAACTGTGCAGGGCATTCAAGCAGAGTGATATTGTTGTTTTCCATCCAGTTCTTGGCCTTCTTTGACTTGTGCTTTGGGTCATTGTCCTGTTGAAAAATTACCTATTCCTTAGGAATTCCACTTTCCTCCAGGCTGGGCAGCAGGTAGTCCTCTAAAATGGACACAAACTGATCAGCATCCATCTTCCCCTTAATCTTTTCAAGCCGACCAACACCATTCCATCCCATACACCCCCACCCCATAATGTTTCCTCCTCCAAACTTGACTCTCCCCTGCACCTCTCTCTCAATCAACCCCTCCCCCTTCTGTTTCCAGACCCACTGCTAAGGAATGGCATGGGTCACCCACAGGTCAAATGTGGGTGACCCGCACCCGACCCATGGGAAACCCAAACCCGTCAACCCATGGGTTTTTTCCCATGGGTCAACAGGTGTCGGGTGCGTGGTACACCCGCACGCCTGCGGCATGTTCGTGTCATATGTTACGTTCGTGCTGACACAAATGCACTGTACATGCATGCACCAACTCGAACTCACCATACGCATATGCTCCAACTTGAACGTGCCATATGCGTATGCACAGACTCGAACGTGCCGTACACGTATGCACCGACTTGAACGTGCCGTACGCATATGCGCCGACTCGAACATGCCGTACGTGTATGTGCCAACTTGAATGTGCCGTATGCGTACGCGCAGACTTGAACGTGCCGTATGCATATGTGCTGACTCGAACGCACTGACATAGATATGTTGTACATGCATGCACGAATGCACCATATGCACGCATGTACGACAGGAGTGAGTGCCCGGTTGGGTGTCATACGTGTGCATGCGCATGCATACATGATTGATGTGCTGGGTTGGGCCAGGTCACGGGTGCTGTCCGCTTGACCTACACCTGCACCCAAAGGCACCCGACCCGGTGACCCATGTGGGTTGGCCGAACCCATGCTATTCCCTTCCCACTGCTTCCCATCTGACCCAAACCTGTTGATTTTGGTCTCATCTGACTAAATAACCCTCTTCCAGTCCTCTACAGTCTATTCTCTGTGCTTCAAAGCAAAGGCCAACCTCAGCTGTATATGCCTTGCACTGAGGAAGGGCTTTTTCTTCTTCACCACAGCCTTGAATGAATGTTTTTCCTGAGAACTCTTCTGACTGTTTCTGAGGAGACTGGGTGGGGGATAATTCTATTGATCTGTTTGGTGCCCTGAGTAGCAGTGGCAGCTCTGCCAGTAAGCAATTTGTGATAAAATCGAATGTTGATCTCTAGAGGAAAGCTTGGGGGATGACCTCTAGAGAAGCAGAGCTGGTTGGGATGGAGAGTTCTGAGAGTCCTAGATACTGTGGACTGGCTGAGGCCAAGTCTTGAGGCAATAGTGCAAGTAGAATGACCATGAGAGGCCAAGGAGAGGATGTTTTCCTTTTGAGCAGAGGAGGTGGGGTGCATTGGAGTGTAGTGAAGTTCTGGAAATGTTAGAGGGGATTAAATACCTTCTCATGAAAGATAAGGTTACCATAGTAACCATCTATCAAGGGTTGCATGTTATATAATAGATGGAGCATCAGATTCTGATTGTTCTGATACCATCTCACAAAACTGAGTCAATGGGCCCTTGATTTGAATTGCCTATATCTTCATCACCCCTGATCAGAATTACATATATAATTTTTGAATGGTTGCATAGCCCTGATCAGATTCTTTCTTTGATGAACCAACCCTTTTTTCATATATGTTTTACATTCAAAGCTATTCAATGAATAGTCCAAAAGCACCAAACATTGACTCAGTTGTGTGAGTCATATAGCTTGGCTTTAACTTATATATTGCACCATCCATACCTCAAGCAACCCTAATTTCATAATAGTCAGGTAGGTTAAAATGAAATGGAAGTAAAGATGGAATGAATGATATTCTGGCTGAAGAACAGATTAATGAACATACAGGATATTATACTAATTTCTTATCTATGAACAGTCCATGTCTGTCAAGCATTGGGAATGCCAAGATGCATAGGGTGGGTGCTATTGCAATAGTGCCGGCTTCACGATGTTGGCAGGAATCGGCCAAGTCCTGGAGACCGATTGGGGTGGCTTGGCTTCAATGTATTTGTGTGTTGTGCCCTCTTTCTGCCATTGATTTCACACAAGGGAGGTACCTGGGAGGGTACCAAGGGTGCCAAAAGTGCCAGCCCAAGTAAGGACTTCAGATGGGAGGAGAGAAGATAAGGAGGCTTATGCCAAGTTGATCTCCAGAATGAGGAACTATCTACATGCATGTGCTACTTATATAGGTTAAGAAGTGAGATGTGGAATAAGGAATGGAAAACAATAAGGTATGCAGAGCATGTGGAGGTATTGTTCACAATGATCAAGAATAGAATGAAGGAATGTAAACAAGAACAGAACAATGAAAATAGAATAATAGAAATTAGGATAATAGTAAGTGACTGAATATAAAACAATAGGGTGTCAAGTCCATGTACCGAGACCCATCCGCCGGCAGTGCTGACCGAGCAATGACTCTATATCCACGACCAAGTGCCCGCATTGCCCGCATAACACTTGGTGCGCCGGTCCCGGCTCGGCACATTCGCCATCCACACTCCTCGGCTCGTTTCACCTCGGGACTCCCTGTCCTTGTATTATCCTCGGACACGATCCCATTGTTTTATATCCGGCCACTCCTTATTGTCCCATTTCGAGTCACGATCCTATTATACTGTCTTTTATTGTTCTATCCCCGTTTTGCATTCCTTGTTCTAATTTTGTTCATTGTGGACAACAACCACATTGCTCTGCATACCTTGTTGTCCCACATTCCTTATTCCACATGTCGCTTCTTAACCTATATAAGTAGGACATGCATGTACTTACTTCTTCATTCTGGGTATCGACTAGGCTTAGGCCCTTCTACCTTCTTCTCTCCTGTTAAGTCTTCGACTCAGGCCGGCATCTTCAGCATCCCCCTGAGTATCTGTCTGTTGCAAATACAGTGGCACGCACGGCAAGTAGGGCACAATGCACGAGTACGTTGAAGCCAACGCCACTACTCTTGGCCTGCAGGACTTGGCCATAGTCCGCCCGACCTTTCGACAACACCCCTCGGCAGTACCAAAGTCCGTCAAGTATCCGACTCCTGACATAGGGTCATGACCGAGGATAAAACAATGACAAAATATCCTGAAGTAGAACAAGCCCAGGAATAAGGAGTGGATGGGGTGGGGTTAATGGATAATGAATGAAGAAGGACTGGATAAGGGATGGGAATGAGGGATGTGGATGGCGGATGTTCCAAGCCGAGACCAACGTACCAAGTGACATATGTGTGGATTGGTCACTTGCACATGGAATTAGGCTGATTGTTTGGTCAGCACTGCCGAGTTACTGGATACTCGGTATGTGTACTTGACAATGTCAAAAGGAAATGGATTCCTATACTAGATGAGAAATAAAAGGATTGAAACATAATAAGAAGTAAATATTCAAAAGGCATTTGTGATATTCAATGGAATGTCATTCTGTTACCCAACAGAGTCGCTATATAAGGAATAGCAATGGATAAGAGGACCAAAACAAGCAATCATAAGGTTGATTATGAATAAGGAAAGTGGATCAGAAATATAAATGGAAATAGAAATACAAAGTGGGTAGGCTTATACTATGAATGTATAAACAAGCATGTGATGTGACAAATGTGATGGGATAGAGCAATTGTAAGGGAAAGCCTAGTAGTGTTCACATGTCAAACTTCAAGTACTGATGGACTTCAGTACTGCTGAGGGCTCGGGCAGACAATGGCCAAGTCCTGCAGGCCAAGAGTAGTGGCGTTGGCTTTAACGTACTCATGCATTGCGCCCTACTTGCCATGTATGGCACCGATTTGCAACAGACAGGTACTCGGGAGGATGTTGGTGATGCTGGCCTGAGTCAAGGACTTTAACAGAGGGGAAGAAGGTAGAAGGGCCTAAGCCTAGTCGATACCCAGAATGAGGAAATATGTACATGCATGTCCTACTTATAGGTTAAGAAGTGACATTTAGAATAAGGAATGTGAGACAACAAGGTATGCAGAGCATGTGGTTATTGTCTACAATGAGTAAAGTTAGAATGAAGGAATGCAAACGGGCATAGAACAATCAAGGATAGGATAATAGAAATGTGGCCAAGGATAGGACAATAGGGAGTGGCCGAGTATAAAACAATGGAGTTGTGACCGAGGATAATACAAGGACAGGAAGTCCCGAGGTGAGACGGACCAAAGGGTGAGGACAAGGAGTGTGGATGGTGGATGTACCAAGCCAAGACCAGTGTACCAAGTGTTATGCATGCAGTGTGGGCACTTGGTTGTGGATATAGGATGGTTGCTCGGTCGGCATTGCCAAGTGGACGGTTCTCAATACATGTACTTGACAGTATCCCCCCTCTAGCTGCTGAGCCCATGAAGCTGGAAATTAATTTTTTAAGGTTCGGGACACCTATACATGATGTCACATTGTTTGGGAGGCTTCTGGGCTTCTCATAGGTCAACCACACTGTTCCACCATCAAAAACCCACAAAACCCAAACAATGAATGCCGAAACCAGTAATAGCAAATGGGAGCTTGGGGAGGCTCTGATTCCCAGTGGGATCAATCATCAGGGGGCCGTTCAGTTGGAACGGGAAACACAAACAGCCGCAGAGGAAGCAAGAGGAGTCGTATTAGCTGTACAGGCTGGAGAGAGGATTCCTGGCACATCAGGAGTCCCAAGTGATGCGACACAGAAGAGGGGTAGGAGTATGGAGGCAGGGCCTAGCAAGGGGCCGGGTATGAGCAGATGAGGAAGGAGTGAGGGGTGGAGAGGGGTATAGGTAAGTTCATTGTTTCTTTTTATTTCTTTTTATTGATTTTTTGTTTTCTGTGTAGCACAGAAACTTGTCGACATATGAAGGGTCACCTTCAGCCTCTCTGCCTTCTGAGGAGGCAGGTGATCCCCCCACAAAGAGGCCGCGACGAGCCTGTACTATGCCGTTGAGTGGGCAGACCCCTGTGGAAGTGCCGCCGGTCAGGGCATCAGGATCGGGAGGGGTGGAGGAACTGTTGGAGGACCTCCTGAGAAGTAACCGGAGGATAGATGCCACCCTCTATCTTATTCTCAAGGCAATTATGGGAGGTTTTGGGAATTCAGGAGGTGGTGAGGATTTGCTAGAGGATGGGGGGGAGAGTACAGAAGTGGGTAGAGGGAAGGGGAAGCAAAGAGAGGATGCAGAAGATGTAGAGATAAATTAAAGAGATATATATCTTTTTTATTTTTTTTTGAGGGGAAGAAAAGTAAAAGAAATAAAGGAAAAAAGAACAAGTCAAAGGTGCCGAAGTGCTCGGCAGCTCGGCTGTGTTATATTGACAGGAGAAGAGGGTGATGGATGGACTGAGAGGGATGTGAGGTTTTTGTGATGTTGGGATTGGAGTGTTGGGATGTTTGTGGAAGGATTAGAGGTTAATGGTAGAATGAGGGAATATATTGGGGAGTAAGAGTGGTCGTAGGATTGTGAGTGGAGTGTCGGGATCGTAGGGGAGGAACTCAAGGAACAGAGGAAGTGAAGGACGGGACAGAGAGTGATGAATGGAGGGTTTTTTTTGGGAGAGGGATGTCTTCAGGAGGGGAGTTTGTGTAGTTTGAAAAGGTTTCTAGCTGGTCGCCACCCCCCTTTTTTAGGTCGACATCCCACCAACTACTAAAGGTGTCGGCCTCTAGCTGAGAAGAACGGAGAAGGGTCATAAATGCATATGATATGCATATATGGAGTAAATGAATGGGAACTGATGGGGATGGATGGAAAAGACCTTGGCCAAACGTGCCAAATGACAATGCTGACCGAGAGGTCCCAGCCAAAAACTTGCCAGCCATTCTGGTATACAAGCATGCACAAGGCAGTTGCATTGACTAAGGCTATTGGCAAAGCTTCCAGCGATGGAACAGGATCCTGGGTGAGGCTTTTGGAACAGTTTGTTAAATCTGCGTGTCGGCGCTTAGCTAGAGACTTCCAGAAGGGTTTTTGGAGGGTTCTGAAGGGGGTCCGAAGGGAGAGCTCGTATTCTGAGGGTGTGTCAGGAGTCGGATACTGACGGACTTTGGTACTGCCGAAGGGTGTTGTCGAAAGGTCGGGCGGACTATGGCCAAGTCCTGCAGGCCAAAAGTAGT
>QLPG01010453.1:0-15980 GCA_003314385.1 Gomphus sp. MG54 | reverse complement strand
CAGCCCGGAAAACCCCTTCGGAAGTACTAGCTAAGCGCCTGACACGCGGACTTAACACTTAGCGGAAACCATTTGTCCGCTACCTTACACATACCGAGTATTCGGTAACTCGGCACTGCTGACTGAGCAATCAGTCCATGACCATGCACAAGTAACCAAGCTACAAGCAAGGCACTTGATACCTTGGTCTCAGCTTGGCATATCCACCATCCACATCCCCCATTTCCATTCCTCCTCCACTCCTTCCTCATTCATCATCCATTAATCCCACCCTGACTACTCCTTATCCCTCGGCCCACCTTACCTTGGAATGTTTTATCATTGTTTTATCCTTGGCCATAACCCTATTGTTTTACAGTTAGTCACTTCCTATTGTCCTATTCTTGGCCATATTTCTATTATCCTATCTTCATTGTTCTATTCTCATTTACATTCCTTCATTCTATTCTTGAAGTATTGTGGACAATACCCACATGCTCTGCATACCTTATTGTTCTTCATTCCTTATTTCACATCTTGCTTCAAGAGTAGGATAGGGTAGGGTAAGAGTAGGGTAGAGTAGGGGTAAGAGTAGGGTAGGGTAGGGTAAGAATAGGGTAGGGTAGGGTAAGAGTAGAGTAGGGTAGGGTAAAAGTAGGAAAGGTGGAAAGATGAGAAGCGCTGGAGGCTTAGAGCTGTTTGTGGTATTAGGTCATATGACTAGTCATTTGTATCAGGGGACAGCCTCCTGCCCACTGAGGGCTATTCCTTTCCTAGTATATCTTTTATTGTCTATCCTCCTCCCTCTATTAATTCTTTAGTTTAATTCTTATCTGTTTCACTGACTGTGACATGACTTACTCATGTCACAGTCACTAGCTATATAGTTGGCTGCTTGGTAAGGGATCCTCACCTCATTTTCTTCTGGATTCCCTTACCAGGTATGCATTATATTGTATTTAGCTTATTCTTTTCATTATATTTACCTTCTGGATCCCCTTGCCAGTGTCTGACTGGCACTGTGGGTAGGCTAGGGTTTGAGTCCCTGAGTCAGGCCTAGGGAGAAGACCAGGGCTGGGTGGTGTCTCACTGGTTCTAGCTCCCAGCAGTTGCCCAGGAATTAGTACCAGCATGAGTTGCCCTTACACTAGAATGAGGTCATCCAATAAGGACTGAGGGGCCAGCCACGCACTTAAAACACAAGGGATATCCTTGCACAGAGACTATGGCGACCAAACACCCTCCCTCCTCACACTCCGCACAATTCCATCCGTTTCCGACAGCATACTTGTACCTACTAGAGGGAACGGCCCTAGCATGGGAACAACAGAGGAAATGGAGCCTTAGTAGACTGCTTCAGGTAACACGGAAAACTGCTGCATAGTCAGTAGAGCACACCGTCCTCTGAAGGCCAAGGCAATGCTATAAACCCCCAATACCTCCAACACTTTTCTCCCATATTCCTCTATTCTGACTATCTAGCATACCTACAAGCCAAATGACCCCCCCATATGCTACTCTACGACCCATACAACCCACCTTACACCCACATTCTCAAACCCAACCACCTGCATGCTTCCTTTCATCCGATTCCCCATTACAGCATGACTCTTCACGCTGCAACTCCCTGTCTCTGACTGCAAGTCTCCTGCAGAACCTTATGGCAGCAAACTGACTGGTGCTCAACCAAGTGAGCATCCATCCCAAGGACGTGCAGCCTCCATAGCAGAAGAAGTCGAGGAGGAACCCGAAGCATCGGATGCCTTGGAATCCGAAGATTAGACATAGGCCCCCGACTCCAGCGCCAATCGTTCGCGTTGAATAAATTGACAGCGCCCACGGAGCAAAATAAACAACACATCCACTCCCTTCAGTTCCCGAAACACCCGTGACCCCGTCAATAAGTTTCGACCCTGACCCTCTGAAAACCCGTCAAAGATTCTAGTTACCGGACACCACACACTCACCCACCGCGATCCAACGATCGATAGGGTATTGAGTACTACATTGTTTAGCCTACGTCCAAACTGACTCTTGGTACCTGAGCCGCAGCGCTCCAATTTGACCCCGAGAAATTTCCACTCAGGAAATCATGACCCTCAAACCGTACCACCCCTTAGACAGGCGGTACCACTTGTAGATCTTTTTCGCTTAGCCTAGACCCTTGTTGATAACATGACAATTGAAAACCTTGACGTTTACTACCAAACTCGCATTTTGCAGGACACCCCCGAGCCTTTTCCAACCCTGTCCTAGCAACATCACGACAACCATGACCAAGACCACCATGATCCCAACCACGACCATTATTAATTTCAAACACAACTACAACTAGTTACCATAGAACATGGAATGATTAATATCCGGATCGGAGGGATCATATTGCTGGAACAAGTCCACCCCCTTGCCCTTCCCTTCCTCACCCGGCCCCGACACCGAGTCGACCGGATTGACTGACCGCCCCGCCTTGGGCGTCACTTCTACCACGCCCGGATCCGACTCCG
The DNA here is from genome assembly GCA_003314385.1 of Gomphus sp. MG54. Lineage (NCBI taxonomy): Eukaryota > Fungi > Basidiomycota > Agaricomycetes > Gomphales > Gomphaceae > Gomphus > Gomphus sp. MG54. The sequence continues at coordinate 13,497 of QLPG01010453.1, read as the reverse complement.
TCCGACCCCCCGTCGCTGGAGCAGCACCACCGCACCAACAGTTCCACTTCGGACGGTCCCGATTGTCGGTGTGGATAGCGTTCCGCATCTTGGAAGCATCGGACAACCTCTTAACGTCCACTCCCAAGGCTCGAAGACGGGCATCCATACCAACCAGAGCCTCCTGGATCAATCCCAGGACAGCCATGATCTCCGCGCAGCCAACCTTCGGAGGAGGGGCAATCACCACTTCCACCCTGGGCCTCTTAGAGGAAGACGCTTCAGGAACGTCCTCGTCCTCCCGCCCCGCTTCTTCATAGCCGCCCCTCGAACAACCGGCACTCCATCCACCTCACACAGCACCCGACTAGCCCGGCAGGGGACACAGGTCTTCGCCGACGTCGTCCACTCGCACGGCTTATTTCGCCTGCGACACATATCACAGGCCTCCGTCCTCAGATATGGGAAGTGCTCCAGAACGACGGTCTGGTACAAATCGGGGCGATACTGAGTCAACGCCTGACGACTGGATTCTATGGGTCCAAGACCCACCTCCCTTCCGACCTCCCGCGCCTTACAAACCATTTGATTCTCGAGGTCCTTCTGCACCACAGAGATACGAACCCCCTCCTCCTTGTGCTCCCGACGTTTCCGATCCACATTCAATGCAGCGGAACCGGATCCGATCACGGGCACCAAACGGCGTTCACCTCCGGAATACCCCCTGGACGGTGACGGGACAGTTTCCCGACCCACGGACGAAGGATGGTCTGACACGGAATCTTTGGATTCCCCAAAATCCGGCTCATTCTTGCCTTCCTCCGGACTCTCATTTTCCGGCGCAGGTGAAAGGGCACGCTCCAGTTGCAATGCCTCTTGTTCAATGGCACGGGCCTTTTCTTCCTCCTCTTTCAGCCGCTGCTCCTCTATCTCCTTCAGCCGCTGCTCCTCCACCTCCTTCAACCACTTTTCCTCTGCCAACCTCTGCAGCTCAGCCTTCTGTTTCTCTTCAGCCTGCTGAGCGGCCTCCACCTGCTGGGACCGCTTTGCCTCCAGAAGACTAACTTGCTCCTCATACTGAGCCTTCAGGACACGCATCGCCTCCGTTACATCCTCCACGACATCCCGCGAGAAGTCCGACATGGGGGGAGGGCAGTCGAAGAAGGGAAAACAACAATAAGGAAAACCCTATATATACGGAGGATCAAGCAGACGCTCAGAGAATGCCCATTACATACAAACGCCTAAAAAACATTCCCACGTCCTTTTCCGCCCTATTCACGGCAAGACAAAGCTTAGGACCTCGAGGGCTCGGTCCTAGTGGGGGGATACTGTTATAGCCCATGCCTTCAACAACCCACACTAACCCCCACAACCACACTCCCCTATTCCGAGACCTTTCTGACCGAAAGGATGAAGGATTGTTTTCCGTAATCTCCGTCCCCGACAAAGTCCGATCAAGAATCCGCCTTCCCGCTTCCGTTCCCATCATGACCAAGACACCATCTCCGAGTCCGTCTCCGACCGGACTCAATACTTTGATAACCGACACGCAGGACCACCGCATACCTCACTCCCTTGTTCTCTCTTTTATATTAACCCCTTGTACTCCCTTTTCCCTTGTTTTATGACCGGCAAAGATAGTACAAGGATAGTCGTATGTATATAGTCTCCCAGTTGACTAGACTGTTCACTAGTATGAATATCAACTTAGTCCACCTAGTTCCTACTCACTCCAGTAGACTTCCGTCTCCTCTCCGAAATTAGGGACAGACGATTGAGGAGGGCACAACATATAAGTTGAAGCCAAGTCCCTTCGACCTCGAACACCTCAGTGACCAGATTGAACTATTCCGCGACCTACCCTAAGTTCCCGGCGCCTCCGTCTCCATCCGTAGTCTGTCCGACTTCCGTCTCGGTCCTCGGCCCCGTTACGGACCTTCACGCTAACCCGGATAATCCCTTCGGAAGTACTAGCTAAGCGCCTGACACACGGACTTAACACAGGTTCAATGCATGATTCAGGTGGGGGGTGGATGTTTGGAGGTGAGGGGATTATATTGAGTTTGGGATGAGGTGAAGGGATAGGAAGGTTTTAGGAGAAAGGCCTTGGGTCAGGCCAGAGTCAGGATAGTGGTAAATGGCATTTGTATGTTGGTTGTAAATGTCATGTGTTTTTTCCTAGTTAGTGTTGGAGGTTTTGGGGGTCAGATAGAGATTCCTGACTAAATCCTTAAGTTGATGTCGGTTAGCTTCTGGTTGCTTTCCCCTTCTCTAGGGTAGATGTCCTATTGTCTAACTAGTATTTCCATGGTCAGGGTCGTGGTGGTCACAGTGGTCATGGGCCATGGTGGCCGAAATGGTCATGGTGGTCATAGTGGTCATGATGGTAGGTCACCAGATTGTCACTTGGATGGCAGTGGTGTCATTGGGATTTGGAGAATGTCCTGCAATTTCGAGTCTCGGTTTTGAACTGTGTCAATGGTTTAGCAGTAGATATTAACACATTATCAGGGTAGGGTTGGGTAAGAGTAGAGCAGGGTAGGGTAAGAGTAGGGTAGGATAAGAGTAGAGTAGGATAGGGTATGAGTAGGATAGGGTAAGAGTAAGGTAGGATAAGGGTAAGGTAGGGTAAGGATAGGATAAGTAAGGTAAGGGTGAGGTAGGTAAGATAAAGGTAGGATAGGTAGGGTAAGAATAGGATAGGTAGAGTAAGAGTAGGACATAGAAAATATTAAACTATTCTAATACTTGATTCTAAGGGGAAGACAAAGAATATTGGAGAGAAAATTTATTTGGGAAATTTTATTGATTGATTAATCATTTTGATACATGACTTGTTTATATACTAAATCTACCTATGAATATCCCTTCTCAGAGACACATGAGTCATGCCATCAATGACATGTATAATGAATCATTAGTAGGGAATGGCACAGGTCACCTACAGGTCAAATGTAGGTGACCTGCACCCGACCCATGGGAAACCCAAACCCATCAACCCATGGGTTTTTTTCCCACAGGTCGACAGGTCTCGGGTGCATGCCACACCCATACACATGCGGGTACGTCACGTTCGTGGCAGTGCATGCACATACATTGCGTATGTCACATTTGTGGCATCGTGTACATCACATTCGTGGCGTCATGTTCATCGCGGCGCATGCACATACATCACGTACATCACGGTGCGTGTGCATATATCGCATTCGTGGCGGTGCGTGTGCCTACGTCACATTTGTAGCAGCGCATGCACGTATGTCACATTGGTGGTGGCACATGCACGTACATTGCATTCGTGGTGTCACGTGTGCATACGGGGTGTCGCGTTCGTGGTGTTGCATGCACATACGGGGCATCGCATTCTTGTTGGCGTGTGCACATATGCGTAAGTTGTGTTCGTGTCGGTTGATGCCCCAGGTTGGGCCCAGGTCACAGGTGCTTGCGGCCCACACCCAAGGACACCTGACCTGGTGACCCATGCGGGTTGGCCTAACCCATGCATTTCCCTAATCATTAGTAATGTATTTGGGACATGCCATCAATACATGTTCATCATATAAGTAAGGTAGTTTAGAAACAGAGATGGATGCAATGGGGATGTGTGCATGTGTGATATATAATGAAAGTGGTGTATGTATTGTATATATGTTAAATATGTATAATTCATGTATGTTGTACATGTATAATGCATGTATGTTGTTTGCATATTATATTGAGTGAATCCAGTGCATATACATTGGTATCATTACAATGCATAGGTGTCAGGATTTGGTGACGCCGAGATATCGGTTAAGTCCTGCAAACCGTTCCGGAGTGGCTAGGCTTCAACATGCTCGTGTGTTGCACCCTGCTGTTCCATGTGTGCCACTAATTTGGGTAGTGAGAGGAGCCTCGTGAGGATGCCGAGGGCGTCGGCTCGAGCGAAGGACTTTAGAAATAGGAAACGGACAAAGGGGTGTGAACCAATTGATATTCTGAGTGAGTGTTACATACCATTGCAATGGTTGGTGAATACATGTAACAAGTTGCTGTTTAAATAGTGCCCACAGACTAATGCCAGATAACCTGGCATAGTGGCCTTTTGGCCCAGTTAAAAGAACACATCACTGTGGGAATTTGTTGCCTTTCACAGTATGCCAGGTTGACCAAAGGTCGGCAGTTCAAATCCCTGTGTGCGCAATAATTTAGAGGGTTGTTGCAATCACTTGGACCCCAGGAACCCTGGCTTACGTGATGGTCCATGACATCATGGGGGTTCTGCTATGTCAAACAGTAATTAGAGTGCTTGGGGGAGCTACAGACAGGCCTGGGAAACCTGTTAAGATATTGTTACTGTGGTACCTCGAGGGCTCAGTACCTAAGGGGGAGGTACTGTTACATACCATTGCAATGGTTGGTGAATACATGTAACAAGTTGCTGTTTAAATAGTGCCCACAGACTAATGCCAGATAACCTGGCATAGTGGCCTTTTGGCCCAGTCGAAAGAACACATCACTGTGGGAATTTGTTGCCTTTCACAGTGAGGAACTATCTACATACATCCCGCTACTTATATAGTTAAGAAGCAAGATGTGGAACAGGGTGGCATAAGGAATGGAGACAATAAGGTATGAAGTAACCACATGGAGGCATTGTCCACAGTGATCAGAAATAGAATAAGGAATGTAAGCAGGATTATAATAATAGAGTATGGCTGAGAATAGGATAATGAAGTAGTGGGTGAGAATAGAACAATAGGGGACGGCCCAAGATAAAACAATGGCAGTGGCCAGGACAATAAGTGGCCATCATATTGTTCGGGGAAAACGGGTCAAGGAGTGGATAGGGGGTGAAGGAACAATGAAGAGGATAGAACAAGAGGAGTGGTCTATACGATGCACCGGGTGTACCGAGCCGAGGCCGTACGGTAGTACGAGATGATGTAGGTAAGGGCCGGTTGGTTGGTATTCCCGAGTGAGCCGGTGCTCGGTGTTGCGGGCTTGACAATAGGTTATGAGGCTAGAGATACTAAGTGAAGGGAAGTGGGGGGAAAAGGGATATGCCTGGCTGAATCCACAACATAGGATAGATAGGGTAAGAGTGAGATAAGTAGGGTAAGGATAGGATAGCTAAGGTAAGGATAGGGTAGATAGGGTGAGGGTCAGATAGGTAAGATAAGAGTAAGGTATGGATAGTTAAGGTATGTCAAAGTATAGGAATTATTGAGTGTTATGGACTCTCTTTATTATTATTTTTTGTTTGTGCCAAGGAGGGAAATCTGCTTCTAGACACCTGACCATTTATTTTCTAGTTAGTAGTGTGGGGTTGTAGTTTGAAGACTATGACTCACTAACACCCCCTCTCCCTTTCTCCTGTAAGGGTATTAGGATTGCCACCCTGTGCTACAGATGTAGAGATCTTTGCCATACAGAGATAGGTTAGATGCTATTGTGGGATACATATATGCACTCTACCCCTGTAGATGTCAATCACAATATTTTCTTGCTTTTCAGCAATTTGGTGTCAACCTGTATGCTTTTCAACTTTCTATTTTTACTTGTTTTTCTGTATTTTTATCTTCATTTTTGAGTGTGCTATTTCTATTTTACATTGTATGATACTTATGTATGCATATAGTTTTGCTTCCGTTTGACACAATGCATGTGGCTGGCTCCTTGGGAAGGGACTGGCAGGTTGGCCCCTTACCAGGCTAGTACTTAGGGGCTGACTTATGGCTATACAGTATGTGGGTGAAACATCACCTATGTATGCCCTCCTCCTCAGTGGTTGACATTCACTGAGGAGGTGAGCTCAATGTATAATTTAATGTAATTCTAGTATTGATTTCTTTTATTTTCACTGTAGAATAAAACTTAGGTATATTTGAATAAAAATCACAGTGGTTGACATTCATTGAGGAGAATAAATACTTAGATTGTCTAAGAAACTCTCTGAACCACTGCTGCAAGTCGCTCATTTACCTACAGCTATGTTGTTAACAGGCTATAGATTTGTACAGATTGCTTCACTTGGGTTTTCCATTTATCTAATTAAGTTTCACCTTACCTTAGGATTTCTTCTGTTGGAAATTAGATTTCCTTTGTCCACGGACACTATTGGGGTCCAAGTATTCCTAAAAGAAGGGAATGCACTCAGAGGCTAGAGGAAATAAGTAGATTGACTTGAGATTCAAGTTAATTCACTCTGAGGTAAAGACAGGACAAATGTATTGCTTGTGAGGCAACAACACTTAACTGTAGAGTATCTCTGGTCAGGAAAATTGACTGAGCAGATCAACCCTTAAAGCAGAATGTAATCAACTAGAAAATCAATAGCCAATCTCACCCTGTAGAATCACAAGGATGTCACCCTTCGCGTCAAGCAGGAAAATCAACTGTACTAATCCCTGTCACTGGAAAATCAACAGATGACTAAGAAAAGTGTCACACAAGTCACACAGACTGATAGGATAGAAGCTGATGTATATTGTTCTTTTGGGAGGCTGTATGTCCTCCTTTTATATTGTATATACACTAGGGCAAGAACTTCTATCTATTAATGGACATGGAAGGTTGTAGAACGTTCTAGAAGGTTCCTAGCCAATCAACTTTCAGTAACTGACTATGAGTCATTTCCTTGCACAGCCTTGATCATGCACAGACCATGTACCATATGTACATTATTTTGGCCTATTTACACTGGCCATGTCAAGCCTTGCATAGCCCCATACCTGTGCTAAAATAGCTAGCATAGCCATGAAGCAGTGCTGTTGCAATGGGCACAGCATTGTGCCTATGCACTTGATAACTAATTCAAACTCCACACTGAGTTTGAATAATTACTGGTTTTGGCTATGATTAGCAAACTCAGCTGAGTTTGTGGACTCTTGTAGACACTGTAGTTGGACTTCAACAAAATAAAGAGCTTTTAGCCTCGAAAAAAAAACCAGGAAAAATAGACTATTGGATTCTACATTTAGATACCCAAAGACTAATTCTTATGCCACAGTTTTAGTGACAAAAAGTGATATTAAGCGAAATTTATAGAAGAAAATTGAGAGAAAAATAACTGGCACTGGGTGCTTTTTTAGACTAGGCCTAGATAGCCATGATCCCCTACACCTCCACAACTAGGACCATCACCAACCTCCTTCACAACTATCACTATCACCAACCTCCTCTATAACTATCACCATCGTCAACCTCCTCCATAACTATCACTATCACCAACCTCCTCCACAACTATCACCATCGCTAACCTCTTCTACAACTATCACCATTGCCAACCTCCTCCACAACTATCATCATCACCAACCTCCTCCACAACTATCACCATCACCAACCTCTTCTACAACTATCACTATCACCAACCTCCTCTACAACTATCACCATCACCAACCTCCTCCACAACTATCACCATTACCAACCTCCTCTACAACTATCACCATTGCCAACCTCCTCCACAACTATTACTATCACCAACCTCCTCTACAACTATCACCATTGCCAACCTCTTCCACAACTATCACCATCACCAATCTCCTCCACAACTATCACCATCACCAATCTCTTCTACAACTATCACCATCGCTAACCTCCTCCACAACTATCACCATCACCAGAGCTGTCTTCACCCACTGCAGTGCCAATTCCATGCATGGTTGTTTTATCTCCAATGCCTTCCACTCCCCCACTTCCTGATCCTTTCCCTCATCACCAGTCTTCCCTGCCATTCTTTCCTCTACCTCTCCCCTACCACCTGTTCTACTGGCTGTCTAACTGCTGCCTGTAGCCCCCACACCTCCTTTTCCATCCCCTGTCATTAACTTGACAACTACCATCCAGCAGTTGACTCAGTCAGTCAACTTGCTCCATTAGGAATTAGTTGACCACTGTTGGGAAATGTCCAATGGTTGAATCGAGATGGGAGAATTGTGAGTGGAAGTCGCAATCTTATGCTGCAGGTGAGCTATCGGCAGTTGTTAAGCAGGGAGTTGATGCCAGAGCCACTTGTAGTGTGGGGCATCTGGGAAAATTAGATTGGTAACGGTCAGCCAGGAAATGAGTTGTGGGATAATAGAGAATTGGGACAGTGTTCTGAAGTTAAAATGTAACATAGAAAATTTTAATTGGACTTGAAGTTTTTTGGTGTTGTTTTCTCTCTTTTTGAACTTCAATTTGAATGAGTGAGATTAGAATTGAGAGTAATTGAAGTTAAACTTGAAAATGGAAAGAAGATCCTGAATTGTAAGTGGAAAATGAATTGAAAATGGAATGAGTGAGAGTGAATTGAAAAGAGACAGTGTGAGAGTGCTTATAAAATAGGTAATGGTCCAGGTTTGAATGAGTTCTGATGCATTGTTAACTTCAATTGCAAGGAGCCATGAAGTTTCTTCATCTGTGCCTTCATATCCTGCCCACCATACCAAATACAACAACTTGCATGCCTTGTACCTGTTATCAATCTTAGAGTCTAGTACTTTGGATATTTTGAATTCTATTTCACTGTCAATTGTAACTAGAGGTAGAGATGGTTGGATGCAATTAGGAATGTACCTATGCACTTGGTAACCAATTCAAACTCCACACTGAGTTTGAATTAAGCACCCAAATTACCAGTTTTGGGTAATATTAGCAAACTCAGCTGAGTTTGTGGACTCTTGTAGATACTGCAGTTGGGCATTAACAAAATAAAGGGCTTTTAGCCTTGAAAGAATCAGGAAAAATAGGGGAAAAATATAGTGAATTTGAGGGTATTGGATACTACATTTAGATACCCAAAGACTAATTTTTATGCCACATTTGTAGTGACAAAAAGCGAAAATAAGCGAAAATTGTAGAAGAAAATTGAGAGAGAAATAACAGGCATCATTGGGTACTTTTTTAGACTAGACATAGCTAAGATCCCCTACAGCAGACTCTGATCTAGTTTAAAGTCATAGCAGACTCTGATCCAGTTTGGATTTTCAAGGTTCCACAGGTCCTATCAGCACCTGCAGTGGTATATAATGGGAGCAACCATGATCTGTTTGTGTTGAAATTTTAGTGGTGCTGAGCAAGGAGCATGGAAAGAGCAACTGTTTGGCTTGAGCGGAGGTAATGGCTCATTGCAAACAGATGAGGAATTACAAAGCATGTGTGACTATGTAATGTGACATGGCAACCAATGCACAGACGCTGATCAAATTATTCCAACAAGAACTACCATGATTATCTCTCCAATCCACACACATACTCATTTTCTCTCAAACTTTATCTATTTTCCAATCACGTTCTCAGTTCCATTCCAACCCACAAACATGAGTCAATCAAGCCTATAACCCAAGTCAACCCAGTATACAAGTCAACAAATCGCACTGAGCTGAGTCAAACATACAAGTCATATACATCACAAGCTAACAAAACCCCCAATCTATATTCACATGTGTTCCTTTTTCACTGCAATATACAATCCCAATTTGGGCATTTGCCGAGATACCTAAGCGCTGAGTCAAACCCTTGTTTACATTCCTTCAACCGAAACATCCACATCTTACACACGCACATTGTATTCTTTCTTTCTATGATCTAAGACTCCCACCCCATGACACAATTCCAACATTATCACCTTGAGACATTTCATCACATACAGGTCATACCCTTATGTACGTTTCACATATCTATATTTCTTTTTCGCATGTTTCTGATGATCTGCTGTATATAAAAGAAACAGTAGTACTCTGAATACCAATATGTTCAAGTCCTAAACAATGGTTTCAACTACAAGTCAAGCATTCTTCTCTTGTCTAATTTCACTAAAATTTTGGTGCAGCAGTCTTTTCCCTTACTTGGCTCTTAGTCTTAACACAACTCACTCTTGATGATGCTGGTTTGAAGATTGCTTTTCAATCAAGTGAAAAGGAGAAAATATCTCCTCACTGGAGGTATTCAAGCTCATCTTTATGGCCTCACACTCTTCTACCAACACTTTCAGCTTGTCACGTTGTGGATCACACTATAGATACTATCTTCATCACTCTGCATACCGCCTCTGCATACTGCCTCTGTATCCGTCCCCTCTCACCCATCCCAGAATCCTACTAGGCTTACTCTTCCCATTCATTCACCTCTCTCTAGTCATTAGCACGTCATTTCAACGTATGCATCCAAATCTTTTTCAACACTCGCTCGTATCCATGTCAAAGTTTGGAAGATGAATTACGATCTTGTGGTTATCAAAAAGAACCTTGTTAATCACAAACTTGGACCAGTACTAGAACAAAAAAAAATCTGTCGTCCCACTCCGAATAAAGTTTTTTTTTTTGAGGTAAATTCCGACATATGCATGTGTTGTGAATAATATGTTGGGCAACTGCCGATATATGCCGAATGAAATAACTGCATACTATAACCCATCTTGTTATCCCATCTTGTTTTGATTCTTCGACAATCTCTCGCAGTTTCACGAACTGAGGCAACCCGTTCCGAATCACATGGTCTGAGTTCCCTTGTACTTTCGGCTGTGCCATAATCACATTGTTTTCTGTTAGGCGTTGTGCGACTTCTGTGCGTGCAAAGGGGATCATGGGGCTGGATGTCATCAGGTTCTAATGCCACTTGTCCAACAGAAGGCTTAGTCACCCACAGGTCAGATGTATGCTGTCTATATGTCCCAAGACTTGAGTACATCAGACTCTATTGTATTAAGGCTGACGATGACAGCGAAGAGACATGCGCACATGGTTTCTCATTCCCAAGACTCAAGTACATCAGACTCTATTATTTTTAAGGCTGACGATGTCAGCGAAACGACACGGGCACATGGTTTCTCGCATGTCGGATATCTCGCGTATCCGTCCGTGGACAGCTTTGCTATAGTCCGGTGATGGATTTTCGAGTGTCATGAGGAATTGTTTCCAAGTGACGGGCTAACTACTGAGTTGTGAAAAAACATCCGTTTTAAGTGAGACTTTGTTTCTTCATGAATCGTGTCCACTATAATAAATCCCGTTCCTTAACAATGAACATTCGCTCAGGGATAAGTTCTGGACAAAGTTGTGAGCATACTTTCCAGAAGTATCTTTGCCATCGAAAAAATCAACCAGGCGATGTAGCCACTGATTGATTGATCTATTGCGCCATACATCTATCAATAACTGCCACGGTGAGGTGAGGTTCAGGTTCATTGACGAGTGGAAGTCGGGTATACGGGTATAGTTTTGTGCTTGTTGTAAAAGCTTCTGGCACCGGCTGGTGTGGGTACTTCTTTTTGGGAGTCGGTGGGAGCGTCGATTCCTATTTTGATTTCTTTTTGTCAGGGGGTTCCCGAAAGGAGGTATGAGGGTTGTCATGTTGGAGATCGGAGCTCAGAAGCGACGCAGAAGAGTGGCGTAAGGATTGTTCTAAGGGCTTGTTGCCCTGTTTCATATATCTCTTCTATCGCGTTGCCGCCGCCACCGCAGCACTACCTCTGTGCGTCTGCGGTAGATATATTATCTCTGTTGACTATATATACAGTGCATCTTTTCCCTTGACTCTCATACAACTCGCACATTCTGCCTCTCTACCTCTCAGCCCTCTCATGCCAATACACCATCTCTTTACTCTCACCTTCACTTACCAAATGTCTTCTCAACAGATTTCCCAAGTGTTCGTCCAGCAGGCAACAGATATGTGAGTGTCCTACAATGTTCTTTGGTTTTGACGAAGCTTATGAGCTGGACAGTCTTTCACCGATGTCTGGGCCTGCTGCCCTTGGTAAGTCCAGCAGTCATTCGGTGTCGTCTTTGTTGTGGGCTGACTGTTTCGAATAGCACTTGATGCGCTGCTCACGCTTCCATATGAAAGAAAACATATCTGGAAGAAAAAGTTAAGATTAGGATCACGCGACCGACCGTTTCGCTATGCATAATCCTCCTCTTTCGTGACGGTAGCAAAGACCAACGATCCCCAAACCACCCTGTCAAGGTATGTATTTCAATGTCATGCACCGCAACGAGAACCGCGCTCTAATTTTCCACTCAAACTTTTAGCAAGGGGTTATAGCGGAATACCGCTTCAAACCCTCGGTTTGGGTGCTTGGTCTTTTGTTTACCACAGCGCTACCCTGGTATGTAAATTGCACGTTTTCTCACTTTGTCGCGACCACTTACATTAAGTCTTCAACTCAGGTCCCCATAGAAAAATGAAACCGGGTTTTAATTGATCTCAGGTTTTCATTGAAAAATGAAACCGGGGTTTTAATTGATCTCAGGTTTTCATCAGAAAATGGGACCAGGGTTTTAATTGATCTCAGCTCAAAATGGTGTGCAATCTGTTCTATGACCGTTTTTCCAAACTTACATTTCATCCACAGAGATTTACTCACAATAACACTAAACATTCAATCATCCTAAACAAGGCATTCCTCAAGGACGTCTTGGACAAGGTTGGCTGGCCAATGATTCGCTTCATTGGATTGGATATGACGGATAATTTTATACATGGAGGAAAATTGAAGAATAATACCTGATAATGTATAATCCCATATGTTATCTTACATTTTTGTTCGTTTTCGTTTGATAAATTCAATCATGCCTTGGAACTGCCATACTGCCAAAAGCTGTTAAATCCAAGAAAGCGTTCAACGCAGGATTATTTAACAACTCTTAAACACGCCCAATTTTTTTCAGTAACTATAATAATACCCAGAATAAATACAATGCAACAAAACGATCCTGTACGCCGAACATAAGTTTAAAATTATTGTTAAAAACACAACCGAGCCGAATCCACTTCAAAAAACTTGGTCAAACACCATTCGATGGCTTTGTGTCGAATGATGATGATGAGTCGGTGTTGTGCTGGTGCTGGTGCTGGTGCGCTGTGTTCTGGCGGTGCGCACGAATCCACTTCAAGAAACTTGGTCAAACACCATTCGATGGCTTTGTGTCGAATGATGATGATGAGTCGGTGTTGTGCTGCTGCTGCGCTGTGTTTTGGCGGTGCGCACGATTCTCTGCAAGCTTCTATAACATGAAAGCGATCAGCGATACACCCCCCCAGCTTCAGCGATATATATATTAATTATCGCGCGGTATATATACCTTTTTGAGATTCTCCACCGTGATCAGAACAGAATCAAGCGCGGCTTCTGAGACATCAGCAACCTTTAAGTACACACACCAAAAAAAAAAAGTCATGTTAGTAGTAGTTGGAGTATTTGTATTTGATAGGAGAGGGATGGGGGGGAAGAACACAACATACCGTATCTGAAGCCTGCGAGCCAATCAACGCAAGTCTCTCCCGCTCCATCTTCCACCTCTCCGCTCTCTCCCGTTCCGTCTTACTACACTCCCTCCCACTAACATTCCACCCACCAAGACACCTTCCCTCCAACCACCCCATCGGCTGTCGCTCCCTCTCTCTCCCCTTCAACCACAACGTAGCCGCAACGCCTCCCAAGAAAAACCACACGATGCGTCGCGGGCCGCGATGATAGTAGTACATTGCTTGAGGGGGCCAACTCGAATAATGAGACCAACTCGAATAAGGAAGCCAACCCGAATAAGGATATGG
>QLPG01010433.1:0-11285 GCA_003314385.1 Gomphus sp. MG54 | reverse complement strand
AGCCACCCTGACCGGCCTGCAGGACTTGGCCGGTTCCGACAGTACCCTCGGTAGTACCGGATCCTGACAGAATGGGATTAGGAGAGGCTGGCTTGAGCATTGAAATGTAGAATACAGGATGTACTGCGTTCATGTAGCCTGGGAGTTTCAGAGTAACTGAGTGAGTACCGGGACATGCAATGATTTCAAATGGACCCAAAAACTTCTCAGCTAGCTTTTTCGCAGGATGGAGAGTCCTGAGGAATTTGGCTTTGATAAACACGAAACTGCCAATAGGAAAGTCTGGAGATGGAAGTGGTTTAGCATCAGCTGAGGATTGGTACATTTGTTGAGCATTGAGGATATTGGTTCAAAGTTGTTGGTGCAACTCGTCCAGGTCGCCTATAAAGTCTTGTGCTTGTGATGAAGTGAGGTTGCGTTTGGGGTGAATGGTGAGATTGGGATGATAGCCTTTGTTGGCAAAGAAAGGCAAGACTCCAGTGGTGGCACTGGGAGCGTTGTTATAGGTAAACTTTGCAAGGGGTAATAGCAAAGCCCAGTTGTCTTGCTGATAGTTGCAATAGACACGAAGGTAATGTTCTAATGTCTGATTAGTATGCTTGGTCTGGCCATTGCCTTCTGGGTGATAGCCTGAGGTGAAATGCAACTTCATATTGAGGGCTTTCCCAAGAGAATGCCAGAAGTGAGACATGAATTCCGAGCCTCTATCTGAAGTGACATGAGAAGGAATGCTGTATTTGGAGAATATGTGAAGTACAAAGAGTTCTGCGAGCTAAGAAGAAGTGATGGTGATGGAAGTGGGAATGAAGATAGACTGTTTGGTAAAACAGTTGACTATGACTAGGATGGCCGTGAATCCCAAGGACATGGGAAGCTGTCAAGATTCGGTGATGCCGAGATATCGGTTAAGTCCTGCAAACCGTTATGGGGTGGCTAGGCTTCAACGTGCTCTTGCGTTGCGCCCTGCTCTTCCGTGTGTGCCACTAATTTGGATAGCGAGAGGAGCCTTGAGAGGGTGCCGAGGGCATCGGCTCGAGCGAAGGACTTTAGAAATAGAGAGCGGACAAAGGGGTGCAAATCAATCGATATTCTGAGTAAAGAACTATCTACATACATCCCGCTACTTTTATAGTTAAGAAGCAAGATGTGGAACAGGGTGGCGTAAGGAATGGAAACAATAAGGTATGAGGCAACCACATGGAGGCATTGTCCACAGTGATCAGAAATAGAATAAGGAATGTAGGCGGTATTAGAATAATAGAGTATGGCTGAGAATAAGATAATGAAATGGTGGGCGGGAATAGAACAATAGAGGACGGCCTAAGATAAAACAATGGCAAAGGCCAAGACAATGAGTGGCCGTCATGTTGTTCGGAGGAAACGGGTAAAGGAGTGGATAGGGGGTTGAAGAAACAATGGAAGGGGGTGTACGAGGGGAGTGGTCCATACGATGTACCGGATGTACCGAGTCGAGGTCGCGCGGTGGTGCGAGATAATGCGGGTGAGGGCTGGTTGGTCGGTATTCCCGAGTAAGTTGGTACTCGGTGTTGCAGGCTTGACAGAAGCTGCTCAATGAAGTTCATGGATATCGAGTTCCAGGGTTTGTCTGGTACTGGAAGCTGTTTGATTAATCCATATGGCTTGTGACGTTGTGATTTATTCCACATACATGTCGTGCAGGACTTGCAGTAGTCTTTGACAAATGAGCATATGCCAGGCCAATTGTAGTTGCATCTGACAAGGTCTATGGTTTTGTTAATTCCAAAGTGTCCAGAAAAAATATGATCATGCTTATATTGTAACATGCGTAAGCATAAGTCTTGGGCCTTGGGAATGTAGATACGATCATCGAATAGCAACAGACTGTTGGAATTAGTCTGCCACTTCGGGTCGTCGTTATTTGCGAGGTGTTTCTGGGCTAAGGAGTCAGAAGGAAGATGATATCTGATGTTGTTCAGGATATGCTTGGTGTCCATAAGAGTCAAGGCCCTCAGTACTGGTTCAACAAGGCTTGTGCTCGAAGGGATGTGGTTAACTGATGTTGAGAGAAGATGGGTCGAAGGTTTTGGGGATTAATAGTAGCATAGTCGCTCATCCCCTCCTTAAGGTAGACATCCCATCATCTAGTGAGCAAATCAGGCTTAGTGCCCAAATGACCTGGTCTGAAATGGATAACAAGATTAAACTGAGAGAGGTATTCTGACCACCTAGCTTGATGTCTAGTCAACAACTTGGTTGTACAAAAGTATTCCAAGTTCTTATGATCGGTGATGACATTGACAGGGTCGCCGGAACCTTCTAAGTAATGACGCTACTTTTGAAAAGCTTTGAAAATCACAAGCAGTTCTTTATTGTGAACATCATAATTGAGTTCTGGAGAGGTGAAAGTTCAGGAATGAAATGCAACAGGATAAAGCTCGCTGTCTGGAAAGTGTTGGGAGAGTATAGCTGCTAAAGCATAATCTGATGCATCTGTCTCTACAATCAAGGGCAAATCAGGAGTCCAATGAGTTAAGATGGGGGCAGATGTAAATGCCAGTTTCAGCTTATTAAACACATCTCTACACTCCTCACTCCAGTTCCAAGCCAGACCTTTGCAAGTGAGTCGAGTAAGAGGAGTTGTAATGGAGGAATAGTTAAAAATGAATCTTTGATAGAAGTTTGCAAATCCGAGGAATGATTGGACGTCTTTGACTTTACACGGCTTGGGCCATTGAGTGATGCATTTGACTTTGTCTTCTGCCATTGTAAGACCCTCGGGTGATAGGATATATCCAAGGTATTTGATGGATGTTTGGTGGAAGGAACATTTGTCTTCTCAAGCATAAAAATTGTGTTTGCATAATCATCAAAGAACTTCACAAACATATTCGATATACAAGGATTTGTCGTTGGAATAGATGAGGATGTCATCTAAATAGACTATGGTGCAATTGTCTAATAGGTCGCCAAAAATGTCATTCATGAAGCGCTGAAATGCAGCAGGGGCATTAGAAAGTCTGAAAGGCATAACAAGCCACTCAAAGAAGCCATAACGTGTTCTAAAGGCTGTCTTCCATTCGTCCCCTTCTGCAATTTGAACGAGGTGATAGACGTGTCTGAGGTCGATTTTGGTATATATACAAGCTTTCTTGGGGGTGTCTAAGAGGTCAGAAATAAGGGGAAGTAGATAACAGTCCTTCTTTATAATTCTGTTTAGACCACAAAAGTCTATGCAGAGTCGCAGGGAGCCGTCCTTCTTGTGTACGAATAGTACTGGGGCACCATGTGACAAACGTGAGGGTCGAATGAAGCCCATGTTGAGGTGTTCGTCGATGAAGTCTCATAGTGATTGGAGTTTGGATACTGAGAGGGAATAAATGGGACCAAGAGGGGGCAAAGTGCTGTCCTTGAGGTTGATCTTGAGATCATAGGGTCTATGAGGTGCTAGTGTATTACCGTGCTGTTTACTAAAGACATCAGCGAAGTCATGATAGAATTCAGGAACATGCTGTTTAATGCTATCCAGGTTGTCAGAGGAATCGACCATAGTGGAGCCTCAAGCATATTTGTCGAGATCCATGAGGTTGAGTTGAAAGGCTTGCGAAACTTCTAGTTTGCAGGCATGAACAAATGCTTCTGCATTAACTAGGGCTATCCACAGCATCTCCAAATTTGGAGATGGTGATGGATTGCTAGGAAGTGGGGTGCTGGACTGTAAAGCAGCAGTTGAGGCCTGAGGTGTCAGAACGGTGGTTGGTTTTGTAGACTTGAAAGTTATACTGCCCAATACCCAGTCAATCGATGGATTGTAGCGGGTGAGCCAATTGAAGCCAAGTACTTCAGAGCAACTGCCATCCAATGTTGTCATGTAGAAAGTGATGTTCTGAAGTTCACTGGTCAGAAATTGGATTGGAATTGTAGTAGTCTGAGTAATGACAGAATTAGTAGAACCATCAAATAATTTCAATGGAATAGCTGGAACTGAATTAGTAGGCAAAGAATATTTTTGCACAACATTTTGCCTAGAATTGTGGGTTTGAAGTACTGGAGTGTGGGGCCTGTGAGGTATAAGATGGCATATTGGACCTTTGATGCATCCGTCAAGAATGCAGATGGACGGTCTCGAAAGTTCAGCACACATTATAAGAAGAATGTACAAAGCTTAGCTTGGTCGGTACCATCGTAAACCTCAGGCTTGCAAACCTTGGCATATTGACCAGGGTTGAGATTAGATCTAGGGGGCTGTTGGGCTAATCAATCGATGAGTGCCTTAACAATTTTGTCTGAACTAGAAGTGGAATTAAGAGTCAGATTGGAATTAAGAGTTGGATTGGAATTAAGGGTTGGATTGGAATTAAGAGTTGGATTGTAATTAAGGGTTGGATTGGAATTAAGAGTTGGATTGGAATTAAGAGTTGGATTGGAATTAAGAGTTGGATTGGAATTAAGAGTTGGATTGGAATTAAGAGTTGGATTGGGATTAGAAACATGAGTGAGGTTCGGATTTGCCACTTGGACAGGGTTTGGATTTGGGTCGTTGTCGTTGTTATCATCAATTAGATCTTCTTTGTCATTATCCTCACATTTAGGAGGAGCATTCCCTCCCAACAGGCCAGCTTTGCAAATTGAAGGTTGTTCTGACAGCCGTCAAAGTGAGGAAATCTCCTGAAACTGACTTGGGACTTTGTTACGCCCCATGCCCCCAACAAACCCACACCAACCCCCACAATCACCCACCCCCGTTCCCGAATCCTCCCCGACCATCGATGTATGGACCCGTTCCCGTTTCCGTTCCCGTTCCCGCAACATCCGTCCGAACCACCACTAGTCCGATTCCGATTTCCCGTAACCTAGGATTCCGCATCTTGATAACCGACGCGCTAGTATCGCGTACCTTACCCCCTTGTTCTTCCTTACTATTGACCCCTTGTACTCCTTTTCCTTCTTGTTTTATGACCGGCAAAAATAGTACAAGGATAAGCCACATGTATATAGTCTGACAGTCGACTGGACTATTCGCCAGTACGAATATCGATTTAGTCTCCCACCAGTTTCCGATTCATTTCCGGTAACCTCCGGCCTCCTTTCCGAAATTAGGGACAGACGATCGAGGAGGGCGCAACACATAAGTTGAAGCCAAGTCCCCTCGACCTCGAACACCTCAGTGACCGGATTGATCTACTCCATGATCTACCCTAAACTTCCGGCGCCTCCGTCTCCGTCTGTAGTCCGTCCGATCCCGATCTCGGTCTTCGGCCCCGTTACGGACCTTCGCACTAACCCGGACAACCCCTTCGGAAGTACTAGCTAAGCGCCTGACACGCGGACTTAACAGACTTCTACGATGAAGGGTAAATTGCAAGTGGTGGATCGGGTGTTTATGATGGTCGTGATATGCAAAGATGATATGCAAAAAGAGAGGTGCGATCAGGTGTAGAAGTCAGATAATACTGTTATGATGCGAAGGAATGATGTAATCGTAATTATACATAAAATCTCCCAAAGGTGAAACAATGGCAAGGTTCAGGGCAGGGCAAGGCTTCAACTTGTATGTTGCGCCCACCAGGTTGCACAAGCCCTAATTTCGTAGAAGCGAGACAGAGAATTAATTAGTAGAGAATCAAGGTTGATTATCTGACTAAGGACTGAATTACTGAAGTACAAGATCTTTATACTACTTTCAAATCTACTAGGAGTCAAATAGAGTCCTATAATAGAATAAGAAAGCTGAGGATTGTGAAAAGCAAGAACAGAAATACTACGCCTCAAATAATGATCTCCTCCATGACATTGGGGAGTGACGTGTCACTCCAATTCCCAACAGAGTTACCCTAAGGAACATAATAGTGGATCAGATATAAGAGACTGAGCAGAATTGCGAATAAATGAAAGTGGAGCGAAATGTAAATGAAAGGATATTAAATGTAAATAAAGATGGAATGGAATAGTGAGCATATGGAGTGTGATGTAAATGAGTGGAGTGAATTGACAGGAGCATGTAATGCCAAGACAGATACACAAGGTGCATATAGTTTGTGGGCTGAGGGCATATGGTTGGATAAGCGAGCGACGGTGTAGTTGGGCTGAGTGAGCTGAAATGAATAGTTGGGCATGCTGGTGTATAGTTCCTGACAGAGATGTGGAATAAAGAATGGAGAACAATAAGGTATGTGGAGCATGTAGAGGTATAGTCCACAATGATCAAGAATAGAATAAGGAATGTGGATGAGAATAGAACAATGAAAATAAGATAATAGAAATGTAGCCAAGAATAGAATAATAGAAAATGATTGACTATAAAACAGTAGGGTCATGGCCAAAGATCATACTATTGTTCACTTGTGCCAAAAAGAGAACAAATGAAAAAAAAAAAAAAAAAAAAAAAAAAAGGAAATAGAACCTGTCCACATAAGTGGTGCCACTCTTGTTGAATTTCTGTGGTGCTGAGCAAGGACTGCGGAAAGGACAACTGTTTGACTTGAGCGGAGGTAATGGCTTGTTGCAAACAGATGAGGAATTACAAATCATCTGTGACTAATGTGACATGGCAACCAATGTACAGATGCCGGTCAAACTATTCCAACAACTCTAGTGGTTGTGATGATAGTGATGTTGAACTGCAATTTGTAACATGGTCAGATTCTTAACACATCATTTGTTCAATAACTGCCCCAGAAGATGGACATCCATTTCTGAGCCATCTCTCTTACCCATCCATTGTCCATGTCTAGCTCATCACCCCATCCCTCAACATCAATTGCATCATCCCCCTGATGCATCCTCACTATACCTATGCACCATCAATATCAACCATCCGATTCACCATCTTTGAAGGATCTTCGATCTGAGTTTGCAATATTCAATTCGATATATGTGTGCTGACCAAATCCTTAGACACACGTTCCGTCCCCACGATCAACAGCGCTACCTCTGCACTTCTTAATACCATTCTTCAATACTGTTAGAGTCAACAATGTTCGGGTGTGGGTTTGCATGATTTGTGGAATTCCTTAATCAAACACGTGTGCCCTGCCTGGCCTGTCAAACCTCTCGACGCCTTGAATCGGTACACGAACCACGCGGCAAGGTTATTGTGAGCCATGAGTATTTCTCCATGCCCATGAAGATCATGGATCAGAAAGCGAACATGGTCATCATCCAGTGCCGTGGCACGTTTCAATGCGTAATAAAAAAAATAAAACCTCAAAAAAGGGGGTTGGCTTAGCGTACGAATATCACTGAATATCTCACGCAGAACAGGATGTGCCTGCATATGAACTATCTTCAAAAACCCACCAGTGCTTATAGACTGTGTTTGACCCCCTTTCAATATCTTAATTGGAGCATAGGATAGTTGGAAGTGATAGAACTGCCCGCTATACCTTGTCTGCTAGAGAATGCGACATACAAACGCCGCACATCCAATATATACTCTACCGTTTCCATTTCCTAATTTCCAACCAACGGAGTGGAGGATATACTACTCCAGTGAAGACGGCTGCAAATTCAAATCCCATGTCACCGCCAAAGGAGCTGAGGAGTGCGGCTACAGGGCCGATGTACCATGTCTGCCCCATGGATATGACGGCGCCTGCAATGCCACAAAGACTTGCGAAGCTATATATTTTGGCAATGAGATCATATTCATAAGAAACTTGTGTCAAATGAACGTACGCGGCTGCAAACCCGACAGGCAATCTATCAGATAAGCAATTAACAATTCAAACTAAGGCTCTGACTGAGAAGCACAACAAGGACTAACAGAGTAGGCGAATCATAAGCATGTAAATCGTATCCCCCCAATGCTCCATCTTTCCGACGAAATATGTAGTGTTCCTCCACAAGAATCACTATCCAGATGGCGATCCAGTAAGCAATCTTCACCGAGGAAGTAATGGTCAATTATGATGCATGGCAGGGCAGGGTGAGGGAATTGCCAGAATACTTACGACAGCAAGGAAATTGCTCAATATGGCACTAAAGTGCTGGCGACCCGCCACGCTTGCTACTGCGAAGATAATGAATGCGAAAGTGGCAAAGAAAACCCGAGGAATATTTTGAAACCGGGGGCTGAGGGCTTGCATCGAGAGGGCAGCTGAATCTGTAGAAGCCACAAAAACAGAAAGTTGGAACCTGGAAGTGACCAGAAACAATGAATACTGCGCACATGTACCAGGGACTGGGTGACGGTCAATACGTCAACAAGCTTGAACATGCAAAAATTCGATGCTGCGTACTATTGTCGGTGATTGATGAAAGTGCAAGGAGGACGAGAAGAAAGTCTCCACCATGTCCCCATGGTAAAAATACTTGTGGTTAAAAATTCGTTATTACAGTCATCTGCAACTTGAGCACCGATGGACAGGTATGGCTCTACCTTGATGCAAAACTCCTGCGGCGTCACTGTTGTCATAGGCTTCGGCAAATGCTGGGACCGTCATAAGAAGAGCACCTAGACCAGAGATATAGATGACAGGAAGCATAAGTCCAATCAGCGTGAGGATGAAGATTTTGATGGGACTGGTGTTGACGGGAAGTCGGACATTGAAGTCGGCGGCCCTAAGAAGGAAGCATACATAATGTCAGCGGTGTGATGTTGAGGAGGCGACGATTGCAAAACCAACGTACATGGGTGCCCATCCAGCGAGGGAAGAAAAGATTATTCCTCCAAAGCTTAATATGTCTGCTGCGCGGAGGTGACCAGCAGGGGCTTCTAAGGCAACGTTACGTGATATCTGGAATCCTGAAAAATGGACAGATGAGCATCTTCTCAAATATGCATTCCCTAATAGCTATAGAAAAGAAAGGAGATAAGAATGGATAATCATCTCTCATGTCATAGCATTACTTGCAGGTCCTCATAACACATATCACGAAATAAATGTTCGTGAAAGATAATTAACAAGGTATGAAACGAAATGTAGTACAAGATACGAACCATGCTGTCCCCCAAGGGCAAAGACGAAGGTGAAGACAATGAGCATGACAACCCAAATGTAACGGGTGTAGTATTGTAGCAACTGCATCATGGATCATGGATCATAGACAAGAAACAATCTAAGAAGAGTACCACATACATTGTATCTAACGGGAAGGAGTGTAAAAGTGAGGTGAGTAGGTTTAAAAAATGAGTTTATGCATACCCAAAAAAGCAGATTATATCTGAATGAGAATGCATGTGGGTTGACAGACAAGCAGATGCTCTTCTCAGCGCAAGGTATTTTGTGGAGGACATCAAAGACTTACATCCAATTACTCTGAAATAGATGTTATGAGTTGCCAGACTCAGTGATAATGTATACAGAAAGAGGTGTATATGATTGAATGAGGTAAAGTACGGACCCGATGAGAAGCACGCTGACAGAAAGGGGCAGGTGTGGATTTATGTCGTGGAGAACCTGGCCTGAGAGAATGGCGCCCAGTACGGAAAACCCGAGCTTTTTGAACATGAGTGATCATGAGAAGCCAGGTGATATATACGTCGGGCGTGCATGTATTGTATGAGAAATGGTCATCTCACTTTGGACAGATCGAACACACCTGGGTCATGATATTAAGAACGGATATAACGGCAGCACCTATATAGCCAAACGAATAGCGAGTGATGACCATGGTGCGCATCCCCAACCGGGGACCGAGCATCGCCAAGAAACAAACGGGTAAGCTACCACTGAAATAATAGTGATGGAGTCGAACGACGGAAATGCGCCAGGAGCATGTGCATGGATATAACGTACATGATTCCAAACCCAACCAGAACACCGAGAGTGTGTGGGAAAGTTAATGTGAAGACCTGTTGAGCAAGCATTCCGATAGGTAGGGTGGCCAAAACCATGTTGGCTCTGCGCTAGGACATCAACAGGTGTGTGACGAGAGAAGGATCCACGAACGATACCCATAGGAGTAACAGGCCAATAGAATGCTTATTTTCCCTCTCGGTTTCGGGAACGCGCTCTACACCGCGGGCTTCAACTGAGAGATCAGGGAGTTCAGCCTGCGATAGCCCATGATGTAATGCAGACATTGACATACCTCCAGCATCGAAAAGTCTTCCTAGGCCGTATTTCGCAAGTCTTTGACGGATCTCACTTTCGCCTTGGGCATCCACGATGGAGGGTCCTTGCACGACCTGATCAAGGCCCTTTTCTACGTTCTCTTTGTCTCCCGTTGAGTAGCTCATGGCAGTTCAGGAAGGAGGGATAGACTCCTCTTGGTTTGAATGCGCGCGTATCATTCACACAATGTATAAAAGTGGAAGGGTTGTTGCCCAAGTTTTTCACAGAAAATCTCTCACGTGAACTCTAACGTGTGACTTTGCATCTACCCCGCCACGTGGATTAACGGACTAGGCGCCTGAGATAAACGGAATAGGGCACTCGAGTACTACCACCACGTGAATAGCGCCGCCCCGAATATTTACCGGAATAGGCGCCTGTGATAAACGGAATACCGAAATCCGAAATTTCTACAATCTGATAAGGAAAGACAAGTCTTGTGAAATGTTGAGCACGGTTTGATAATGTATCCATAATCACATAGAGTTATAAGAAATGAATTGAAAAGGCTAGTTAGTTAGTATTGACGCCTGAAAGTGTTCCATCCAAAACAGCTTTGCGGCCAACAGGAAAGTAGAAAAAAACTAATGGGATGGAAGAACATGGTATATAGGTATTGGAAAGTGGAGGTAAGAACAGGCTGAAAGGGATGAACGCAAAGTAGACACATAGTTAACATACGATACGGGCCGACGCATACACCAGTGAGTGCGCCTTAAGGCACGGTGCAAAACTCCGCAAAAGCCGAGAAACGAAATCACAGACATTGGGTATACATGGGAAGAAGGATAACCAAGGTACATCAGATCCAAGTAATGGAGTGTGGAGAGTAGGGAGGGACTAGGTGCCGTAGGAGCAATGAATGTGTGCCGGGTGTTATAGGCTTCGTCGAAGAACAGACATGAAAATCGCGGACGGACTTTATGGGCTATAGGTGAATCAAATGGGGGGAATACGAGCGCGCGAAAATCACAAATGCGACTCAGGACGCCCTTCCATAACCACCGTACACATCTTCAAAGTTGGCAGTGCTATACCGATTCTCGTTATTGACAACACTGTGCCTTTCTTTTCCAGGTGCGTAGAGCGTCCGACCTCCGAATGTGGGCAGAGGGCTAGGAACCATGTCATTGCTGCTTACGGGCTCGGGTTGCGCGGGCGCATCGAGGGCGGGGTAAAAGTACGTCTGGGCTGAAGGAGGTGGGGGGGATGGCTGGGCAACAACCATGGGCGTCCCCGGGGTAGTGC